>JAVIAB010000106.1:79945431-80060431 GCA_032433765.1 Megaustenia siamemsis | reverse complement strand
ATTTTATACATATTATAATTATATATTGCGCATCTCTACATTGCCTACATTCCACATTTATACATTGCAATGTTACAAAATCTTGTTAAAAGTTATACAATGAAGGATTCAGAATAAAATCAATACTGAATTAGATAAGCAGCCATTTGGATTTAGGAAAAATAGCGGCGACAAAAGAAACCATATTCTGCATGAGAACCTTAATCGAAAAGTACACAGAAGTAAACAAACCAATATATGCCCTGCTTCATTGACTGCACCAAAGCTTTTGATAGAGTACACCACAAACAACTTATAGAATGCCTAAAAGAGATACATCTAGATGATATGGACATACGACTTATGTAATCTATACTGGGAGCAAATATCAATAATAAAATATAACAAAGAGAACTCTACACCCATTGATATAAAAAGAGGAGTAAGACAGGGATGCATCCTATCACCAAGCTTGTTCAATCTATACACTGAACAAATCTTTAAAACATCTCAGAGATGCCAGGCCTACAAATTAATGGAAAGATAATCAATAACCTAAAATATGCTGACGAAAGTGTACTACTAGCAGAAAATCCTAAAGATCTACAACAATTACTTAATGAAATAAACGTGACAAGCAAAAAATATAGACTAGATATGAATATGAAAAAGACTAAAACTTTGATCATAAACAAAGAAAATTCTCAAGACCTACAATTAAATATCAAAGCTGAAGGAATACATCTAGAGACAGTTCAGAGCTACAACTACCTGGGACATACTATAACCTTCTTCTTCCTCTTCTTTCCTCCTCATCTGCCTTTCAGCGTCGAGGGGAGATATAATTTGCGGTATTTTGCTCTTCTGTTCGCATCTGCTGCTGTTATTTTTCCTAGTGCTTCTAATATTCCATCGACCTATCTTTTTCGTGGTCGACCCTTGGGTCTGGTGTTCTCACAGCGTTTGTTGAAGGCTCGTTGTGTTGTGCTTTGTTCTTTCTGCCTTGTCACGTGGCCAAACCATTTTATCTGTTGTTTCCTTATATATTCTATGGCGGGGACTATTCCTAGCTTTTTTCTCAATTCTTCATTTCTGATCTTATCTCTCAGACTGTTTCCTGTCATTCGTCTGACACATTTCATCTCTGTAGAGGTTATTTTTCTTATTGTTCTTGCATCTAGGGTCCAGGTCTAGCATTGGTAGCACAACGTTGGGATGAAGATTGTATTGTATAGTGCTCATTTTGCCTCCATAGTTATTTCCTTTTGGACAATAGTGGTGATAACTGTCCGATGATTTGACAAGCTTTGTTGCATCTTGATTCTATCTCTGCTGTTTGAGAATTATCGTTTGTCATTAGACTTCC
The DNA here is from genome assembly GCA_032433765.1 of Megaustenia siamemsis. NCBI lineage: Eukaryota > Metazoa > Mollusca > Gastropoda > Stylommatophora > Ariophantidae > Megaustenia > Megaustenia siamemsis. Next base: position 80,059,086 of record JAVIAB010000106.1, on the reverse strand, counting down.
TAGGTATTTGAATTCCTCTACTCGTTTTAGTTGTCTGCCTTCTATAGTTATGTTGATGTTCTGTTTATTTTTGGCGACATTCATGACTTCTGTTTTGTTGATGTTGATTTTCATGTTGTATTTTGTGCCTATGTTGTTGAGTTTGTTTAAGTGTTCTTGTAGGTCTTCTATTGTTTCATGTATTAGTGCCTGATCGTCTGCAAAAAAAGCTCGTTGATCTCCTCTGTCTCTGATGGGTTGGCTAGCTTGCATATATGGCCCATGTATGTAATAAACAGTAGGGTGGGGGTGGGGTGGGGAGAAGTACGCACCCCTGTCTTACGCCTGATCTAACTTCGAAGTGATACTATAACCAGTGATGGGAAATGTACAACGGAAATAAACAAAAGAATAGGAATGGCAAAAAGTAATTATAATGTCGTGAAGAACATACTAACATCAAAACAAATAACACCAGGGCTAAAACTAAGAATAGCAAAATGTTTTACATCTTCTCAATATTCCTATATGGTGCAGAAACATGGACATTAGACAAGAAAGCAGAACAGAGAATTGAAGCCTGTGAAATGTAGATATATAGAAGAATAGGTAGAATTGGATGGAAGGAAAAGAAAACAAACGATGAAATCTTAAAACAACTAAAAATGAAAAGAGAACTACTAAGCACAATTCAAACAAGACAAATGCGATTTTTGGGCCAGTTGAAAGACACAACAGCCTACAAAAGTAATCTTGGAGGGGAAAATACAAGGTAAAAGAGGCAGAGGCAGACCAAGACTAACATGGACGAGTAACATCAAAAGATGGACAAATCAACCTATGACAACCTGCACCATCAAAGCAAGAGACAGAGCAGAATGGCGCTCCATGGTAGACAACCTTCGTTGCGGAGACGGCACTGAATGATGATGATGATTGCACATCTCCAACGGTTAATATTTTCCACTGTACCGTCATTAGTTTTGCCGTCATAGTTGTGTGTATGTGTGTGTGTGTGTGTGTGTGTGTGTGTGCAAACACATATCGTGTGTGTGTCCAAACATACATCGTGTGTGTGTGTGTGTCCAAACATACATCGTGTGTTGTGTGTCCAAACATATATCGCGTGTTTGCATTGTCAGTTTTGAGCTAAGACTAGTACATATCTCTTCAATAACTTTGGAGCATGACTACCCAATGTATATATGGAGTCGTTAAGAAAATACATGAACCGTTGCAACGTGCAAGGGGGGGGGGGGGGTAGATGACACACTCCTGTTCTTTACTCCGGGCTGAGATGGTTGGTTGGTTGGTGACTAACCCAAGACTCCACGAACCCCCATCCTATCGACCTAATGCCATAAAGTTGCAGCTGTGGTGTTTTGGGTTGTTGTTTTGCTTCGCACAGACTGTTCCATTTATCTGGCCTGCCCTAGAGGGAAGAATACGTCACTACCCCTACGTTGACAGAAGACCGTGTATAAATTACTTGGCGGTTTGTGTGCTGTGACACCGCATTATCAACTGTCGTTGGAAAGTGGTAAGTTGAGCTTTTTCTCTGGTTATATTTCCTTGTTGACACCGTAGACGTATGTAGGCGTATTTGCAAGCGTTATTCGTTGGTAATTTTTCTACAACAAACACTTTATTGAATCATAATTTCAAACATGGCGATATAGTTATTTAGGTCCATACTTTAATCTGATGTCTTGGAATTGTAGCATTTCATCGATTCTTAAAAACGTTGAAACGTAACGGACGTTTGGAACATGTACCAACGTTCTAATTTTGTTCAATTTCTTTTTCTTCCGTACTAATCTTGCATTTGCATTTTAAAATTATTATTATTATTATTATTTAGTTAGTTTCGCACAGGCCTTCTGAACATATACAGGCTGATCAAACAACGTTCTTTTCAACCGCATATCAATTTTTATTTATTTATTTATTTTTTTTTTTGCGTTCGTCAGAATTACCTCTAACGAAGTCCCTAGATATTAGGAACTGAGTTTTGCGTGATAATCCGTTTTCCCTGGCAGCCGCGTGCACAGGGGGTCCCTCGTCGCACAGGCAGATAACTCCGTCTTCGGAGGTGCTCATATTTTTTTACGTCCATGAGTAACTGACGTTTCAAGCCGAGTCTCGCTGCTGAGACCAGGGGTGGTTGTCTCGACCAGGGGTGGTTGTCACAGACCAGGGGTGGTTGTCACAGACCAGGGGTGGTTGTCACAGACCAGGGGTGGTTGTCACAGACCAGGGTGGTTGCTGTGACCAGGGGTGGTTGTCACAGACCAGGGGTGGTTGTCACAGACCAGGGGTGGTTGCTGTGACCAGTGGTATTTGTCACAGACCAGGGGTGGTTGTCACAGATCAGGGTGGTTGTCACAGACCAGGGGTGGTTGTCACAGACCAGGGTGGTTGCTGTGACCTGTGGTATTTGTCACAGACCAGGGGCGGTTGTCACAGACCAGGGGTGGTTGCTGTGACCAGCGGTGTTGCCGCAGAGAGAATTCATAAATAAAAATCTACCATCCAGTGCAGTCGGGATTTGAACGCACAACCATTCTGTCTCGAAGCCAGTGTCTTGCCTCGAGACCAACCAGTCCACATGCATACCAAATGATATACTTTATGGACAGCTAGTAGATGGCAAAAGATCTAGAGAGCGCCCAACAATTTCAATTTATAAACGTGTGTAAACGTGACACGAAGACTCTGAACATAAACCCTGCAGCCTAGGAAGAGATAGCTGCAGACCGCAATATTTGGAAATACATGCTAAAGCTCCAACTCAAAGAAGAAGCATATTCATCAAAGAAAGAAAATACACAGCGAAAGAAACGAAAAAAATAAAATTCCATAGGGGCGCTGCAAAATCTGTAGTCAACTATGACTGACAGAAAAGCAAAAAACGTAAAGAGCCCCCGTCACGCCGTATAGGGAAAATATTGTTAGTGACCATATATTTTACAGATCTTCAGATAATTTTTTTGGGGCAATGTGGTCGTATTACGCCCGTGCCGCTTTACTTTCCCAGAAAAAAAAATCCGGTACCCATTTAAGGCTGGGTGAACCAGGAAGCCATCGGTTGGGATCGAACCTTACCTCTTGTTTTTGTAGTCCAGTTCACTAACCACTGAGCTACATGACTGACTGACAGAGGCTAGTACTATTTAGTTAGCACGTAATGATAAGATTTCAATTAAAAAATTAAACAATTATAAAGGTGTAATGTCGAGGACGGTAAACAGTTCGCTTGTCGTAAGTCGCGGAGAGATACAACTTTCAATAAGTAACATTAGCCGTGAAATTATCCATGGTCCACGCCGAGTTGTGATGGATACCATTGTACTTCCATAACTCTTATGTGCTGTTTAGCAGTTTTACTGTTGATCTTTTCTCATGCCACGCGGTCATTAATAGCAACAAACATATTAGCCCTACATTTTTTCTTGAAGCTTTCAAAATGCGGACTACAAAGAACAAGAGGTAGGGTTCGATCCCAACCGACGGCTTCCGGGTTCACCCAGCCTTTAATGGGTACCGGATTTTTTTCTGGAAAGCAAAGCGGCACGGGCGTAATACTGACCACATTACCCCCAAAATCATGTGCCGGAGGTCTATAAAATTTATGGTCACAAACACCATATTCCCTATACGTCACTTGGCGTGACAGGGGTACTATACTTTTTTTTGTTTGTTTTCAGAATGCCCTAAGTGTGGTGTATACTGTGAACCTCTAGCCTCTCTTATTCTATACAGGTTGGGTCTGCCCTCTCTCTCTCCCGCTCTTTCAGTCTCTTGATTATCAGAATCCATTTCATGGACATCAATTATTCAGATTGCATGATCTATGGACTTCATGACCAAACTTAAGCGTCTTGCAACCATCTCAGAGCACGTTTCCTATTGGTTGTACATGTTGAGTAATCATTGGTTGTACGTGCGCTGAGTATCTTTGTTTGTACATGTTGAGTAGTCTGTGTTTGTACATGTTGAGTAGTCTTTGTTTGTACATGTTGAATAGTCATTGGTTGTACATTTGGAGTAGTCATTGGTTTGTACATGTTGAGTATTCTTTGGTTTGTACATGTTGAACAGTCATTGATTGCACATTTTTTCGTAGTCATGGGATGACGATTTGTGTTTGAAGTAAAAAAAAAAAAAAAATTAAAGAGCCCCCGTCACGCCAAGTTGCGTATAGGGACTATGGTGTTAGTGACCATAAATTTTACAGACCTTCAGCACATGATTTTTGGGGTAATGTGGTCGGTATTACACCCTGTCGCTTTACTTTCCCGAAAAAAATCCGTACTCATTTAAGGCTGGGTGAACCCGGGAGCCGTCGGTTGGGATCGAACCCTACCTATTGTCCTTTGTAGTCCAGTTCACTAACCACTGAGCTATCGCAGCTCCCGATTTGTGTTTCATTCGAGCTTTGTTCCCGTGAACTAATGGCAGATGGCATGTTTTCCTTGTCTGCTGGTTGCTAGCTTTGAAAACCAAACAAAAACATGAAGGTCCTCATTTAAGTTATTATTTTTTTTATTTCGAACCTGGCAGGTCTAAATTACTGTCCACATTGGCATGCACTATTTTGACTGTGTCCATTTATTTGTTGATATCATCGATAACATCCCTGTTTGATGTCAATTAGCGTCCCTGTTATGTGTTTGTTGCTGCTTACTTATGGTTCTCTTGCTACATGGCTGTCGAGTTTCTGTATCGTCACGTTTCTCTCTATGAGGAAATAGCAATGATCTATTTCTGCTTGTTGTTCTCTTGAATGTTTGATACAAATGACCTATTGGTGAGATGCCACATGTGTCTTGTAAGACTCCCAGTGCTGAGATAACGTCTATTGTATCATTCTACAGCTCCGTATGTATATCTCACCATGAAAGAGTACAAGAGCAATGCTGCCCCCTTGGCGCCTGCATTTCCATCTATAGCCGAGTCATAGTGACCGAAGTTATATATTAATTTAACATAAGCATTTTGTTAATCAGGGATCTCTCAAGCACTGTAATGGGTCGGCGGATAGGTTGCATGCTTGTCGACAACTCGGTTTAACCGGAATGATATTTAGAATTCTACCGTTTGTATACAGGTAACGGTTTTCCAGCCATATCAAACGATGTTTGCTTAGTAGATCATGTATCCTGCTTGTGATTTCTTCCTGAAAACATCAATGTTAGATAAACGGTCAAATCACATTATGCCCAGGATTCTTCTTGAATAGCGCGATTGGAATGTACTGAGCTGATGTTCTTGATGAGCATACGGTATCCGTGTCGCACAGCAGCTTAGTGGAGAAAAACAATCCTGGTATACTTGAAGTTTGCTGTTTTTGTAAGGGCATCGTTTGACCATATCCTGTTTACATGTCTGGATGTTACGACTGATGAGTTACCAATGTGTCTGTTGACTTGAACATCGAGGAAGACACTTTTGTTCATGTTAGAACCAAGATACGTCAAACTCCTGTCTACTGCGGAATGTCTGGTCATGGATAGTCATGGGTATTGTAGGAATCTTGTTTACTTGAGATCAACTATTTTACGTTTTATTTGTGTGCAGTGTCACAACTTGAAACCACTTCCATAGAGTATTAATGTTCAGAATGAGGGGAATGTACCAGGCTCATGACATCTTCATCCACAAATGCTACAAAATGAATGTCCAAGGTTAGAACTCAAATGCCACTTGTAGATGTCAGCAAACAGCCGTGCTTGCACTACGACACATGTGCTACACATGTGTGTATCGTCCCGCTACTAGACATTATGAATTAGGGCACAGCACTGGTGTGTTGTTATAGTAAGTCTTTATCAATAACACTCAACACTTATATACCATTGATTGGTTAGGAGAATAGACTTTCTTACATTCGAGGCGGCTCCAAAGGTAAATGGATTCTTTATGTAGATTGTGTGAAGTGTAAATTATGACGATCTGAATGGTTAGCTAGTTAAGCATACATCTCACAAGCCGCTCAGTGAAGTCAGGAGGCTCTGCATGGTGTTTGTGCGAAAATAAGCGTTTCCCCATTTTCCACACCGACAGCCGTGTGCTCAGGTGCCCCCCGCCATATAGGCAGATATTCTCCGACTTCAGAGGTACTCTGATTGTTATCGTCGAGAGTATAAATGTTTTTGGTTAGATATTTTTTCCTTTTAATTTTGTCCGGACAACGGCCACTTTTGGCTCTTTCTGTTTAATTGGCTCTTTCTGTTTAATTGGCTCTTTCTGTTTAATTGGCTCTTTCTGTTAATTGCCAACAAAGAAATCGCGGGTTCAATTTTTGCTGAACTTCATCGCCTGTGTCTAACCCGCGTCTTTCTTGCACACGGGCCGACGTCTTACCCATAAACCAACGAGCCCCCCCCCCCCCCCCCCATTACCAGTTAACCTGGCCTGTATTTCTGTTGCTGCTACTGTTATTGCTATGTGTTTGAACGCTACATAGCATTGCTGTACATAACAATTATTCTTTATTTTGACAAATAATATAATAGATATCTTCTGCTACATTGTGAATGTTCTATTTGGTAACACAGCCTAAATAAAGCAACATTTATTATTATCATTATTATCTTCCCGAAAGCAACATATAGTTGGGAATCATGGACAATCTCGCAAACATTGATTAATCGAAAATTGATTAATTCGAAACAATACACTGCAAACAAAAAATCCTTAAGATACCTTGCAACGAAAAAGTGCATTGAAGACAAACAGAAAGATTGAAACATGAAAAAGAACTGGGTTATAAACACCATTCTACAGAGGAAATTAAAATAGTACGTCCACTTCAAATAACACAATGGGCTGGAGAACAAAAAAACAATAACAGGAGGTATGGTTCCTGTGTGACACATCACGGGCAGAAAAAGAAGGTGGGTTCAAGACATCATGAAAACCTTGAAAATGGAAACAGCAGAAGTTGGTGATTTGGCTAGAGACACATTCTTTCTGCCGGGCGGTGATAAATGCAACGTTCTGTGGGAGATCTGGCTAGAGATAGATTCTTTCAGACGGGCAGTGATAAATGCAACGTTCTGTGGGAGATCTGGCTAGAGATAGATTCTTTCAGACGGGCGGTGATGAATGCAACGTTCTGTGGGAGATCTGGCTAGAGATAGATTCTCTCAGACGGGCGGTGATGAATGCAACGTTCTGTGGGAGATCTGGTTAGAGAAAGATTCTTTCAGACGGGCAGTGATAAATGCAACGTTCTGTGAGAGATCTGGCTAGAGATAGATTCTTTCAGACGGGCGGTGATGAATGCAACGTTCTGTGAGAGATCTCGCTAGAGACAGATTCTTTCAGACGGGCGGTGATGAATGCAACGTTCTGTGGGAGATCTGGCTAGAGACAGATTCTTTCAGACTGACGGTGATGAATGCAACGTTCTGTGGGAGATCTGGCTAGAGACAGATTCTTTCGGACGGGCGGTGATGAATGCAACGTTCTGTGGGAGATCTGACTAGAGACAGATTCTCTCAGACGGGCAGTGATGAATGCAACGTTCTGTGGGAGATCTGACTAGAGACAGATTCTCTCAGACGGGCAGTGATGAATGCAACGTTCTGTGGGAGATCTGACTAGAGACAGATTCTCTCAGACGGGCAGTGATGAATGCAACGTTCTGTGGGAGATCTGACTAGAGACAGATTCTCTCAGACGGGCAGTGATGAATGCAACGTTCTGTGGGAGATCTGACTAGAGATAGATTCTCTCAGACGGGCAGTGATGAATGCAACGTTCTGTGGGAGATCTGACTAGAGACAGATTCTCTCAGACGGGCAGTGATGAATGCAACGTTCTGTGGGAGATCTGGTTAGAGACAGATTCATTCAGACGGGCAGTGATGAATGCAACGTTCTGTGGGAGATCTGACTAGAGACAGATTCTCTCAGACGGGCAGTGATGAATGCAATGTTCTGTGGGAGATCTGACTAGAGACAGATTCTCTCAGACGGGCAGTGATGAATGCAACGTTCTGTGGGAGATCTGACTAGAGACAGATTCTCTCAGACGGGCAGTGATGAATGCAACGTTCTGTGGGAGATCTGACTAGAGACAGATTCATTCAGACGGGCTGTGATGAATGCAACGTTCTGCAAAAGATAAGCGCCGTGACAATGATGACTATTCTTATCATCATCATTATCGCCAATGAATGTGTTCACTGCTACCTTGTGGTTTATACAAGGTGTTACCTCTGCCGCTTACTAGAGGTGTGGAAGTTCTTGTGGTAGAAGTCATATTTTCCCATCATCTGCGGCACATTTTGAGCTATTTGGTCGATATCGCGCCAGACCGCATTTACTTCATGAAATTCTCTGGTACCCATTTTTAGAGACTGGGTGAAATGCAAAGCTATTTATGATCCAATTGTTTGTTTGTTTGTTTGTTTGTTTGTTTTTCATTCGCAAGCTTCAGCTTTAGTGAAGTCCCGGGGCGTTGTATTTTGCGTGAATTTATCTGTTTCCTATTTTCCACACCAGAGGCAGTCTGCACAACGTCTCTCACTATTCTCCCACTATTCTCCCACTATTCTCCCACTATTCTCCCACTATTCTCCCACTATTCTCCCACTTCAGAGGTTGTCTCATTATTATTTTTTTTAATCGTCGGAATTTGTGAAGATTTTCTTTCATATCAATTTTGACGTTTTAAGGTGATTTTATTTCTTATAAATTTTGACGTTTTGTAAAGATTTTATTTCCTATAAATTTTGACGTTTTAAGGTGATTTTATTTCTTATAAATTTTAACGTTTTGTGAAGATTTTATTTCTTATCAATTTTGACGTTTTATGAAGATTTTATTTTTACTATAATTTTTGAGGTTTTATGAAGATTTTCTTTGCTATCAATTTTGACGTTTAGTGAAGATTTTATTTCCTATCAATTTTGACGTTTTATGAAGATTTTATTTCTTATCAATTTTGACGTTTTATGAAGATTTTATTTCCTACCAATCTTGACGTTTTATGAAGATTTTATTTCTTATCAATTTTGACGTTTTATGAAGATTTTATTTCTTATCAATTTTGACGTTTTATGAAGATTTTATTTCTCATCAATTTTGACGTTTTATGAAGATTTTATTTCTTATCAATTTGACGTTTTATGAAGATTTTATTTCTTATCAATTTGACGTTTTATGAAGATTTTATTTCTTATCAATTTTGACGTTTATGAAGATTTTATTTCTTATCAATTTTGACGTTTTATGAAGATTTTATTTCTTATCAATTTTGATGTTTTATGAAGATTTTATTTCTTATCAATTTTGACGTTTTATGAAGATTTTATTTCTTATCAATTTTGACGTTTTATGAAGATTTTATTTCCTACCAATCTTGACGTTTTATGAAGATTTTATTTCTTATCAATTTTGACGTTTTATGAAGATTTTATTTCTTATCAATTTTGACGTTTTATGAAGATTTTATTTCTTATCAATTTTGACGTTTTATGAAGATTTTATTTCTCATCAATTTTTCCCTGGCAGAAGCCATTTCTTTTCCATTTCCAACTGTCAAGAGTTTTTTAACATGTGCAGAGTGCACACTATGCTTATCCTCGCTATTCTGGATAGTCTAGACATCGGATATCACTCCCTGGAGATAAAGGGAGGATAACCCACGAAGAAACCATGGATTCGATTTTTGACAAATTCCTTCCGTCTGTAGTGGGAGTCGAACTAGGGATCTTCTAAACAGAGGCTGACTTCCTACCTCTAGACCACCCAACAATCGCTCCACACTTAAGTTGTTATATATTCTTTAAATGATACCCTCATTGTTGTGTAAACAATATCATTGTTGTATATAAGATTATCTTTATAACAAGATATTAATGTCGATGATACAAGCGCTATTTTGAGTATAGAAGATTCTTAAAAACACATACTTTCACTGTAAGCAAATTCTTCATTTGAGTTGTGTAACTTTTATTGTTGCACAGAGCACAGTCAGTTGCTATAATGTTCCCATTACAAGCACGGTGATTTAATTCCTTGTTTATTGTTAACTCAAGTGTGTGCATTGTGCTTACTTTCAACTTTCCCACGGCTTAATTTTTTTTCCCCTACCAACTTCACTCAGGTTGAATTCACGTGAAGCGGATCATCATCATCATCGAGTGCCTTCTCCGCAACGAAGGTTGGCTACCATGGAGCGCCATTCTGCTCTGTCTCTTGCTTTGATGGTACAGGTTGTCATAGGCTGATTTGTCCATCTTTTGATGTTATTCGTCTATGTTAGTCTTGGTCTGCCTTTGCATCTTTTACCTTGTATTTTCCCCTCCAGGATTACTTGTAATAAGCTGTTGTGTTGTTTAACATGGCCCAAAAATCGCATTTGTCTTGTTTGAATTGAGCTGTGTTAGTCACATCTCACATCTTTGTGTGTGCATGTCTGTGTTAGTCACATCTCACATCTTTGTGTGTGCATGTCTGTGTTAGTCACATCTCACATCTTTGTGTGTGCATGTCTGTGTTAGTCACATCTCACATCTTTGTGTGTGCATGTCTGTGTTAGTCACCTCTAGTGACTCGGGCAGATGGTGCTCGTAAACCTGGGAGGGCCGACCATCTAAGGGCAGAATCCCCCTACAGAAAAGACAATCTGCTGCCTTGCAGGAAGATTGGGGACAATCATAGGCTAGGGAAAGCAAACCCGAATAAAATGCTGGCTGAAATCGGATGCACTGGGCCACTGGCGCAGAACACAGTGCAACGTATTAACGGGTGTTCAGTCAGAGTGGATCTGACAGACTCTAATTGTGATGTTCTGTCTGTGGGGGGCGATCAACACACTTAGCCTGACAGCTGACTTCATATGAGAGTCTGGAATCCTTACTCTGCTTGAGTCCTGAACGCAGAGAGAGAGAGAGAGAGAGAGAGAGAGAGAGAGAGAGAGAGAGAGAGAGAGAATTGTGCTTAGTAGTTCTCTTTTCATTTTTAGTTGTTTTAAGACTTCATCGTTTGTTTTCTTTTCATTCCATCCAATTCTACCTATTCTTCTATATATCCACATTTCAAAGGCTTCAATTCTCTGTTCTGTTTCTTGTCTAATGTCCATGTTTCTGCACCATATAGGAATATTGAGAAGATGTAATATAATGCTATTCTTAGTTTTAGCCCTGGTGTTATTTGTTTTGATGTTAGTATGTTCTTCATGACATTTACTTTTTGCCATTTCTATTCTTTTGTTGATTTCAGTTGTACATTTTCCATCACTGGCTATAGTATGTCCAAGGTAGTTGTAGTTCTGAACTGTCTCCAGGTCTATTCCTTCAATTTTGATATCCACTTGTGGGTTTTGAGTATTTTCTTTGTTTATCATCATAGTTTTAGTCTTTTTGATGTTCATATCTAGTCCATATTTTTGTGCTTGTCATGTTTATTTCATTAAGTAATTGTTGTAGATCTTTAGGATGTTATGTTAGTAGTACAGTATCGTCAGCATATCTTAGGTTATTGATTATCTTTCCATTAATTTGTATGCCTGGCATCTCTATGATGTTTTTAAAGATTTGCTCAGTGTATAGATTGAACAAGCTTGGTGATAGGATGCATCCCTGTCTTACTCCTCTTTTTATATCAATGGGTGTAGAGTTCTCTTTGTTATATTTTATTATTGCTGTTTGCTCAAAGTATAGATTACATATTAGTCGTATGTCCATGTCATCTAGATGTATCTCTTTTAGACAGTCTATAGGTTGTGAACAATTGTCTGTTTAGACCACACTGATGTTTAACGTAGAACAAAAAATTAAATCTCTTTCCTGGAATTGATTTTGAGGAGCGGGTGGGTGAGGGGGGGGGGGCAGATAAACATTCATGTAAATGTTGTCTCATGATGGCCCCATAAGCTGCCGGCAAACTCATGTTGGTCTCACCAAATACTGACTGATTCAAGCTGGTCTCACCAAATACTGACTGATTCAAATTGGTCTCACCAAATACTGGCTGATTCAAATTGGTCTCACCAAATACTGGCTGATTCAAATTGGTCTCACCAAATAAATACTGGCTGATTCAAATTGGTCTCACCAAATACTGGCTGATTCAAATTGGTCTCACCAAATACTGGCTGATTCAAATTGGTCTCACCAAATACTGGCTGATTCAAATTGGTCTCACCAAATACTGGCTGATTCAAATTGGTCTCACCAAATACTGGCTGATTCAAATTGGTCTCACCAAATACTGACTGATTCAAATTGGTCTCACCAAATACTGGCTGATTCAAATTGGTCTCACCAAATACTGGCTGATTCAAATTGGTCTCACCAAATACTGGCTGATTCAAATTGGTCTCACCAAATACTGGCTGATTCAAATTGGTCTCACCAAATACTGGCTGATTCAAATTGGTCTCACCAAATACTGGCTGATTCAAATTGGTCTCACCAAATACTGGCTGATTCAAATTGGTCTCACCAAATACTGGCTGATTCAAATTGGTCTCACCAAATACTGGCTGATTCAAATTGGTCTCACCAAATACTGGCTGATTCAAATTGGTCTCACCAAATACTGGCTGATTCAAATTGGTCTCACCAAATACTGACTGATTCAAATTGGTCTCACCAAATACTGGCTGATTCAAATTGGTCTCACCAAATACTGGCTGATTCAAATTGGTTTCACCAAATACTGGCTGATTCAAATTGGTCTCACCAAATACTGGCTGATTCAAATGTGAATAACTTTGTTTCAAGAAGATGGTTGCCTACCTTTACCTAGCAGAGTGAAAGCCTGTGAATGTTGAATCTGTAAGTAGTTCAGTTCGGTCACTGGTAGTGATTCTTGTGATTGATATACAAGGATTGGTTCAGTTCGGTCACTGGTAGTGATTCTTGTGATTGATATACAAGGATTGGTTCAGTTCGGTCACTGGTAGTGATTCTTGTGATTGATATACAAGGACTAGTTCAGTTCGGTCACTGGTAGTGATTCTTGTGATTGATATACAAGGACTAGTTCAGTTCGGTCACTGGTAGTGATTCTTGTGATTGATATACAAGGATTGGTTCAGTTCGGTCACTGGTAGTGATTCTTGTGATTGATATACAAGGATTGGTTCAGTTCGGTCACTGGTAGTGATTCTTGTGATTGATATACAAGGATTGGTTCAGTTCGGTCACTGGTAGTGATTCTTGTGATTGATATACAAGGATTGGTTCAGTTCGGTCACTGGTAGTGATTCTTGTGATTGATATACAAGGATTGGTTCAGTTCGGTCACTGGTAGTGATTCTTGTGATTGATATACAAGGATTGGTTCAGTTCGGTCACTGGTAGTGATTCTTGTGATTGATATACAAGGATTGGTTCAGTTCGGTCACTGGTAGTGATTCTTGTGATTGATATACAAGGATGGTTCAGTTCGGTCACTGGTAGTGATTCTTGTGATTGATATACAAGGACTGGTTCAGTTCGGTCACTGGTAGTGATTCTTGTGATTGATATACAAGGACTGGTTCAGTTCGGTCAACTGCAGTGATTGACTTTCATTAATGGATGCTTACTCAGAATAAAAGGATGGAAATGGCAAGACAAAATCACTAACATAGAATTATGGAAATGTACCAATCAAATAGGGGAGCCGTGATAGCTCAGTGGTTAGTGAGCTGGATTACAAAGAGGTAGGGTTCGATCCCAACCGATGGCTTCCGGTTCACCCAGCCTTAAATGGGTACCGGATTTTTTTCTGGGAGAGTAAAGCGGCACGGGTGTAATACCGACCACATTACCACAAAAATCATGTGCTGAAGGTCTGTAAAATTTATGGTCACTAACACCACATTCTCTATATGCCACTTGGCGTGACGGGGGTATTTTACATTTTTTTACTACCAGTCAAATACCAGTGGATAAAGAGATACAGCGAAGACGATGGCGCTGGATAGGACACACACTGCGGAAGCCAACTGAGAGTATTACACAACATGCCCTTTTTTGGAATCCCCAGGGGAAAAGACAAAGAGGAAGACCAAGAAATTCTTGGAGAAGACAGACAGAAGCAGAGATGAAGATGATGGGGAAGACATGGAATGATCTTAAAAGAATGGCAAGAAACAGAACGACTTGGAAAGTGTTTGTTGAAGACCTATGCTCCACTGGGAGCTGAAAGGTAGAAGAAGAAGAATGTTAATGATTCTTGTGTCTGATATACAAGGACCTATACATGCGATAGTGTCAGGCCATTTTCTTAAACACTGTCTGTCGAGACGGCTCCGAACTGGTTTGACAAATAATGCGCTTGTAGACTTTGTCAAGAAATAGTTGCACGCGTAGAGATAGAACATTCACCTTCAGTAGCTTATCTTCATGCCATTTATTTGCTCTATAACAAGTTGATCAATACTCTTATCTCTATTCCATTCATTTGTTGCAAAAGAGACTACCAAGTGTTTCTATTTTTATTTCAATCGCCGTTATAGATGAAGTTAACATTTTCATTTGTCTGTAGTAGATGAAGTTAACATTTTCATTTGTCTGTAGTAGATGAAGTTAACATTTTCATTTGTCTGTAGTAGATGAAGTTAACATTTTCATTTGTCTGTTATAGATGAAGTTAACATTTTCATTTGTCTATTATAGATGAAGTTAACATTTTCATTTGTCTGTTATAGATGAAGTTAACATTTTAATTTGTCTATTATAGATGAAGTTAACATTTTAATTTGTCTGTTATAGATGAAGTTAACATTTTCATTCTTCTGCTATAGATAACGTTAACATTTTAATTCTTCTGTTACAGATAACGTCTTCAGTTTGGGTTGTCCTAAATTGTTCACCAGATTATCAAATTATTGAGTTATTTGCGGGTCATCATCATTGCACTCCGAACATATTATCAAATTAGTTAACGCCTATTATTGCTGTAGACAGTCTGCCCCCAACATAGAGACCAGACCAGGTGTTAGCAGGTAAAATAACAATAAATATAACTGTCTGTCCGTTACGTTTATCAACCAGCGGTATGGTATTTGTTCCGGCTTCTTGGAAGCGACACCATTATTCAACCCGCTGGTTAACTCTCAGCACACTAGGCCACTATTCACACAAGAGACGACACCATTATTCAACCCGCTGGTTAACTCTCAGCACACTAGGCCACTATTCACACAAGAGACGACACCATTATTCAACCCGCTGGTTAACTCTCAGCGCACTAGGCCACTATTCACACAAGAGACGACACCATTATTCAACCCGCTGGTTAACTCTCAGCGCACTAGGCCACTATTCACACAAGAGACGACACCATTATTCAACCCGCTGGTTAACTCTCAGCGCACTAGGCCACTATTCACACAAGAGACGACACCATTATTCAACCCGCTGGTTAACTCTCAGCGCACTAGGCCACTATTCACACAAGAGACGACACCATTATTCAACCCGCTGGTTAACTCTCAGCGCACTAGGCCACTATTCACACAAGAGACGACACCATTATTCAACCCGCTGGTTAACTCTCAGCGCACTAGGCCACTATTCACACAAGAGACGACACCATTATTCAACCCGCTGGTTAACTCTCAGCGCACTAGGCCACTATTCACACAAGAGACGACACCATTATTCAACCCGCTGGTTAACTCTCAGCACACTAGGCCACTATTCACACAAGAGACGACACCATTATTCAACCCGCTGGTTAACTCTCAGCACACTAGGCCACTATTCACACAAGAGACAAAAAAATCATGTCGTTCTATGTTGCAACTTTACCGAAATAAGACGGGACAAAAGAAACGTTTCAACTTATAGTCTTCATCAGTAAACAGAGACAAAGACAAGCACGTGGCTTCTTATTTCCTTCCACATTTGCCTTTCAGCGTCGAGGGGAGATATAATTTGTGGTCTTTTGCTCTTTTGTTGACCTCTGCTGATGTTATATTTCCTAGTGTTTCTAATATTTCGTCAATCCATATCTTTCGTGGTCGACCCTTGGGTCTGGTGTTCTCCTAACGTTTATTGGCTCGTTGTGTTGTGTTTTGATCTTTTGTCACGTCAAAATCATTTTATCTGTTGTTTCTTTATATATTATATGGCGGGTGTTATTCCTACATTTTTTCTCAGTTCTTCATTTCTGATCTTGTCTTTCAGGCTGTTTCCTGTCATTCGTCTAACATACTTCATCTCTGTAGAGGTTATTTTTTCTTATTGTTCTTGCATCTAGGGTCCAGGACTGGCATTGGTAGCACAACGTTGAGATGAAGATTGTATTGTATAGTGCTTGTTTTGCCTCCAGAGTTATTTCCTTGTTGGACAATAATGGTGATAACTGTCCAATGATTCGACAAGCTTTGTTGTATCTTGAAGCTATCTCTGCTGTTTGTGAATTAAGAACGTAGCTATTAGAAGAATAAACAGAGATTACTTTTTTTTTTTTTAAATAAAGCTTAACACGACAACATATTTAACCAATCAAGTGAGAGTTAACTAGACGGACGCGTCATTATTTGTGTCTGTGTTTATTCTTGTAATCCGTTGTGATTTTGTCTTTGTCCCAGTAAACTAATGGAAGAAAAATGTATTATTTGTCAGTCCTATTTCTATAAAGCTGTGTCATACCATTGTATGTATATTTGACATGTTCTCTGCAGCTAGACTCGCGGCCCCGCATATATATATTTATATTTGCATATGTCTGTAAAGCTGTTTCATACCATCTTATGTATATTTGACATGTTCTCTGCA
This sequence comes from Megaustenia siamemsis, assembly GCA_032433765.1. Taxonomy (NCBI): domain Eukaryota; kingdom Metazoa; phylum Mollusca; class Gastropoda; order Stylommatophora; family Ariophantidae; genus Megaustenia; species Megaustenia siamemsis. The sequence continues at coordinate 80,042,372 of JAVIAB010000106.1, read as the reverse complement.
GCTAGACTCGCGGCCCCGCATATATATATTTATATTTGCATATCTCTATAAAGCTGTTTCATACCATCTTATGTATATTTGACATGTTCTCTGCAGCTAGACTCGCGGCCCCGCATATATATACTTATATTTGCTTATTTCTATAAAGCTGCACAACACTATTTATACGTGACTAAGTTTCGCATATAAAACGTTGAACCATACGAGCATATGTATACGGCCTGTTGCGTCTTCACTTAACATTGGAAGCAGGGAGATGTTGACCTTCAATAGTAACTGCCTGACGTTGTTTTGCCCAGCAGCTTCTCGCATGGCTGATCTTGGCAATATTGGGCATTCCAGCTGCAGAATGAACAAGAGAGTTTTATATGGTGGTGCCTTGCCTCTTTTCTCTTGCGTCTTTTTTTTCAAACTTTGAAAAGCGACCAAGAGTATTTTAACTTTTAGGGGGGTTATTAGATCGTTCACAGAAGTAATGGTAACAGCAACGAAAAAGACATCACCTCGGTGCAAAATAAAGACAAGTGGAACAATATTAAAACTGGTAGATGAATTTAAATATTTGGGAACTTTGTTAACCTCAGACGGAAGATGTACAAAAGAGGTGAGATGCAGAATGGCTCAGGCAAAGCAACTTTCCAAAAAATGAGGAAGATACTATGCAATCCATTTTTGACAATAGAAACAAGAAAAAAGAGTTCATTAAATGTTATGTAGAGCCAGTCTTAACATATGGATGTGAATCATGGACAATAGGACAACAGACAAGAAAATACTGCAGTCTGTAGAAATGTGGTTTTACAGAAGAATGTTGAGAATACCATGGACAACTAAGAAGAGTAATGAAAATGTTCTGAGAGAGGTCAAAGCAAAAAGAGAGCTAATTTCTAATATTAGGAAGAGACAATCATCATTTTTTGGCCATGTAATGAGAAGAGAACAACTGGAATATATAGTAACAACTGGAAAAATTGAGGGACGAAGAGATAGAGGGAAGCAAAGAGAAAAAATAACAGACAGCTTAAGAGAAAGACTTGGCAGAAGGTCAACAACAAAAATGATAAATAGCTGCCGAGATCGAAAGTTGTGGAGAGACATGATCACCTACATCATCAGGCCCGGTACTTGATGATGATGATGATTAGATCGTTGACTAATATTAAGACCGTTCGTTGTTCGATCGTCATGATGACTTAATGGTAATTTCTCCCTCTCTGTCCTCATTACCGTAGATGAGATCGCCATACTGGCTTGATGGTAATTTCTCCCTCTCTGTCCTCATTACCGTGGATGAGATCGCCATACTGGCTTGATGGTAATTTCTCCCTCTCTGTCCTCATTACCGTGGATGAGATCGCCATACTGGCTTGATGGTAATTTCTCCTTCACTGTCCTCATTACCGTGGATGAGATCGCCATACTGGCTTGATGGTAATTTCTCCTTCACTGTCCTCATTACCGTGGATGAGATTGTCATACTGGCTTGATGGTAATTTCTCCTTCACTGTCCTCATTACCGTGGATGAGATTGTCATACTGGCTTGATGGTAATTTCTCCTTCACTGTCCTCATTACCGTGGATGAGATTGTCATACTGGCTTGATGGTAATTTCTCCTTCACTGTCCTCATTACCATGGATGAGATCGTCATACTGGCTTGATGGTAATTTCTCTCTCTGTATCCTCATTACCATGGATGAGATCGCCATACTGGCTTGATGGTAATTTCTCTCTCTGTATCCTCATTACCGTGGATGAGATCTCCATACTGGCTTGATGGTAATTTCTCTCTCTGTATCCTCATTACCGTGGATGAGTTCGCCATACTGGCTTGATGGTAATTTCTCTCTCTGTATCCTCATTACCGTGGATGAGTTCGCCATACTGGCTTGATGGTAATTTCTCTCTCTGTATCCTCATTACCGTGGATGAGTTCGCCATACTGGCTTGATGGTAATTTCTCTCTCTGTATCCTCATTACCGTGGATGAGATCGCCATACTGGCTTGATGGTAATTTCTCTTTATGTATCCTCATTACCGTGAATAAGGTCGGCAGTCAATTATTCTACGGCTAGCCGACTAGCTCGCTGGCAGCTCTGACGATGAGTGTGGCCTTACTCTGGACAAAAGGACGTCCACAAATTTGTTTCCCCCCCCCCTCCCCAATCCATTAAGCGAAGAAGAGGAGAATGTGTGGGGCACTAATGTATGTATTGAGAGATTGATGGGTCTAAAGGTGGATGTGTGGGGCACTAATGTATGTATTGAGAGATTGATGGGTCTAAAGGTGGATGTGTGGGACACTAATGTATGTATTGAGAGATTGATGGGTCTAAAGGTGGATGTGTGGAGCACTAATGTATGTATTGAGAGATTGATGAGTCTAAAGGTGGATGTGTGGGACACTAATGTATGTATTGAGAGATTGATGGGTGTAAAGGTGGATGTGTGGGACACTAATGTATGTATTGAGAGATTGATGGGTCTAAAGGTGGATGTGTGGGACACTAATGTATGTATTGAGAGATTGATGGGTGTAAAGGTGGATGTGTGGGACACTAATGTATGTATTGAGAGATTGATGGGTCTAAAGGTGGATGTGTGGGACACTAATGTATGTATTGAGAGATTGATGGGTCTAAAGGTGGATGTGTGGGACACTAATGTATGTATTGAGAGATTGATGGGTCTAAAGGTGGATGTGTGGAGCACTAATGTATGTATTGAGAGATTGATGGGTCTAAAGGTGGATGTGTGGGACACTAATGTATGTATTGAGAGATTGATGGGTCTAAAGGTGGATGTGTGGGGCACTAATGTATGTATTGAGAGATTGATGGGTCTAAAGGTGGATGTGTGGGACACTAATGTATGTATTGAGAGATTGATGGGTCTAAAGGTGGATGTGTGGAGCACTAATGTATGTATTGAGAGATTGATGGGTCTAAAGGTGGATGTGTGGGACACTAATGTATGTATTGAGAGATTGATGGGTCTAAAGGTGGATGTGTGGGACACTAATGTATGTATTGAGAGATTGATGGGTCTAAAGGTGGATGTGTGGGGCACTAATGTATGTATTGAGAGATTGATGGGTCTAAAGGTGGATGTGTGGAGCACTAATGTATGTATTGAGAGATTGATGGGTCTAAAGGTGGATGTGTGGGACACTAATGTATGTATTGAGAGATTGATGGGTCTAAAGGTGGATGTGTGGAGCACTAATGTATGTATTGAGAGATTGATGGGTCTAAAGGTGGATGTGTGGAGCACTAATGTATGTATTGAGAGATTGATGGGTCTAAAGGTGGATGTGTGGGACACTAATGTATGTATTGAGAGATTGATGGGTCTAAAGGTGGATGTGTGGGACACTAATGTATGTATTGAGAGATTGATGGGTCTAAAGGTTGATGTGTGGGGCACTAATGTATGTATTGAGAGATTGATGGGTCTAAAGGTGGATGTGTGGGGCATTAATGTATGTATTGAGAGATTGATGAGTCTAAAGGTGGATGTGTGGGGCACTAGGTTGTTGGAAAACCACCCGACTGGACTACCGACCTTCGGACAACCCGTGTTTGATTCCCGCTGGGAGCAGTGTGAATTGTACTCGTGGTTGGGAAAAAAAAATACCCCCACGGTCGACCCAGCCGTTGGCAGAAATGGGCACCAGGGTATTACCCTGGGAAGGTGAGGAATGTTGTTTCGCATCTGAGTTTATATGCTTGAGGCGACACTATACAGAAATTTCCGAACATTTCTGGATAGGCGGCCGAGCACATATGGGTGTAAACTCGCATGCTAAGTCGCCTTTCCTGTCGACCGATATAATAAAACTAAGAATGCAATATCTAGCCCAATGATTTTTTTTTTATTTATAGGCGGGAAGACCTGGGGAGAGCAGTACTTACAGATTGGCGTCAGCCCCTCCCCCTTATTCGAAGTATGTGACCTAGTACAATGAAGGCCAGTGCTTTACACTTCTAAGACGAATATACTAGTGACTGCCCTTGACATATTTACCTTTCTATTCTGTCGTTGTTACAACATGTCGGCAGCCCTTGGGTCTAGTGGGAACCTTAATGCACATTCATGTCCTGGTAGAGTACACATTTTCAGCCGATCTTTTCTGTTTGTTCTTGTCTTGAGCTCAACCAGTGGTGGGGTTAAATGGTCAGTATTACGATCATGCAGTTTTCACTCCCAGAAAAAAAAATCCGGTACCAACTTAAGACTGGGCAAAACTGGGATTTGTCGACCAGGATCGAACTCGACCTTTTGTCTCTAGTAGTCCAGTTCACTAACCACTGAGCTATCGCGGCTCCCCACAAATCTCTAAAGGTGTTCCGTATTTTTTAAATCTCTAATTCTTCCCCAGTTTCTATATTCTCCCACCTCCACCTCTCTCTCTTTCTCTTATGTTCTCCAATTTTCCAGCTGTCACAAATTCTTATATTCTCATGACGTAACCAAAAACTCTTATCCCAATTCCGCCATCAGCTTGTATCTGTCTAGTCCACTATTAGAACACTTTAGCTACTTACTTAAGTTAAACACAGAAAAAAATGGTATGGTAAAAGCTTTACGTGACTGATAGACGACACAAATTTGAACGACGTTTCGGCTCAGTAGGCCTTCAGCAGGAACAAACAAACAACACACACACACACACAAATACCTGCACATTAATTCTCTCATCTATCTAAACACATATACACAGATAACTGTATTTGCAATAGCGATCAAGAAGTATCAATTCCTATGTTACCGATTCATGATCGAAGTAGTGAAAATTGTTACCCTCCCCTTCTTCTTCTTCTTCTTTCCTTCCTCATCTACCTTTCAGCGTCGAGGGGAGATATAATTTGCGGTCTTTTGCTCTTCTGTTCGCCTCTGCTGCTGTTATGTTTCCTAGTGCTTCTAATATTCCATCGACCCATCTTTTTCGTGGTCGACCTTTGGGTCTGGTGTTCTCACAACGTTTGTTGAAGGCTCGTTTTGTTGTGTTTTGTTCTTTCTGCCTTGTCACGTGGCCAAACCATTTTATCTGTTGTTTCCTTATATATTCAATGGCGGGGGCTAGTCCTAGCTTTTTTCTAAGTTCTTCATTTCTGATCTTATCTCTCAGACTGTTTCCTGTGGTCTAACACACTTCATCTCTGTAGAGGTTATTTTCTTATTGTTCTTGCATCTAGGGTCCAGGTCTAGCATTGGTAGCACAACGCTGGGATGAAGATGAGGTTACCCTCCCCAATCCCCCAAATCTGCTGTCTATATGGAATATCTTCAACAGAAGCAAGCACATAAATACACGCCTGAATAAAAATTGTGTTCGGTAAGAAAAAAATGGAGATATTACAGTCGCAAGGTCAACAACAGTTAACCTCTTCTATGCCAATAAAAAAGTATGGCAAATAAATAAAGCGCTCTCTCTCTTATCTGGATTTAGATTTGCATATTTCAGCCACTCATGAACACACCAGCGGTATCTGGACGCCTACGTTGTGCAGCACCAAGCCTATGGTAACAGTTATGTTGAATTCAAGACAACGAACTTGTACACAAATTCACACTCACACATTGTGACTCAGGGACAGGTAATGGTTTTGAGTTAACACTGGTTATCAAAATCGTGATAAATACAGAGAAAGAGCAATACAGAGAAAGGGCAATACAGAGACAGAACAATACAGAGACAGAACAATATGGAGAAAGAATAATACACAGACAGAACAATATGGAGAAAGAATAATACATAGACAGAACAATACAGAGAAAGAATAATACAGAGACAGAACAATACAGAGAAAGAATAATACAGAGACAGAACAATACAGAGAAAGAATAATTCAGACACAGAACAATACAGAGACAGAGTAGTCTTCTCTCTTGTTGGCGTTCACCTGTTAACTGGGCGTGGAAGTGTTGTGTCGCTAGTTGACGGCGTAGCCGCGATATCTGCGTCTGTTGTCTGCGCCTGTTGTCTGCCTGTGCCTGTTGTCTGCGCCTGTTGTCTGCCTGTGCCTGTTGTCTGCGCCTGTTGTCTTCGCCTGCTGTCTGCGCCTGCTGTCTGCGTCTGTTGTCTGCGCCTGCTGTCTGCGCCTGTTATCTGCGCCTGTTGTCTGCGCCTGTGGTCTGCGCCTGTTGTCTACGCCTTTTGACCCGACACATCGGTCTTCAGCATGGATGAGTAGATTTGTTCAACAATTGTTGCCCTGACAGCGGCCATATTGGCCCACTCTTGTCAACTTTAACTGCCAAGGATACTTTAACGGGAGCGAGTGCAGGTGGGACCTCCTGTCTTTTTATCGCCATTTTCCAAATGGGCTAGACATTGGATCTCACTACCCAGAGAGGGCTAGACATTGGATCTCACTACCCAGAGAGGGCTAGACATCGGATTTCACTACCCAGAGAGGGCAAGACATCGGTTCTCACTACCCAGGGAGGACTAGACATCGGATCTTACTACCCAGAGAGAGCTAGACATCGGATCTCACTACCCAGAGAGGGCTAGACATCGGATCTCACTACCCAGAGAGGGCAAGACATCGGATCTCACTACCCAGAGAGGGCTAGATATCGGATCTCACTACCCAGAGAGCGCTAGACATCGGATCTCACTACCCAGAGAGGGCTAGACATCGGATCTCACTACCCTGAGAGGGCTAGGCATCGGATCTCACTACCCAGAGAGGGCTAGACATCAGATCTCACTACCCAGAGAGGGCAAGACATCGGATCTCACTACCCAGAGAGAGCTAGACATCGGATCTCACTACCCAGAGAGGGCTAGACATAGGATCTCACTACCCAGAGAGGGCTAGACATAGGATCTCACTACCCAGAGAGGGCTAGACATAGGATCTCACTACCCAGAGAGGGCTAGACATAGGATCTCACTACCCAGAGAGGGCTAGACATAGGATCTCACTACCCAGAGAGGGCTAGACATAGGATCTCACTACCCAGAGAGGGCTAGACATAGGATCTCACTATCCAGAGAGGGCTAGACATCGGATCTCACTACCCAGAGAGGGCTAGACATCGGATCTCACTACCCAGAGAGGGCTAGACATCGGATCTCACTACCCAGAGAGGGCAAGGCATCGGATCTCACTACCCAGAGAGGGCTAGACATCGGATCTCACTACCCTGAGAGGGCTAGGCATCGGATCTCACTACCCAGAGAGGGCTAGACATCAGATCTCACTACCCAGAGAGGGCAAGACATCGGATCTCACTACCCTGAGAGGGCTAGGCATCGGATCTCACTACCCAGAGAGGGCTAGACATAGGATCTCACTACCCAGAGAGGGCTAGACATCGGATCTCACTACCCAGAGACCGGGGTAGTGTAAAGCTACGAAGAAACCATGGCGACAATTTATTTAAACGTTTTCACACCCTCTGGGTTAGAATTGAACACAGGACCATTCTGTCCAGAGGCCGGAGTCTTAGCTCTAGACCACCAAGTCTCCCATATAAAAAAGCCATACACAACACGTCATGTTACCAACATTATGCCATCAATGCCAAACAGGGACATTAATAAAAATAATATAACAGAAATAATGATCATAACTGTGGAAACTAAATGTTACATAATAATCAAAACAAAAGATCAAATCAGGAATCAATTTGTATATACTAATCAGGTTTTGCGAATGAACCATAAGGTAGAAATCCGACTTAGAGGATTCGAAGGTCGCTGTTGGTTGGGATCAACACATCACCAACAAAGAAGTCGCCAGAAGATCAGTCATTAACAACATTAGCAAAGAAGTGAAAAGAAGAACTTGGTAATGGATAGGCCGCATTATACGAACGGAACGAAGCAGGCATCAACACCTAGCATTAGCATGGCTACCACCTGACAAACGAAGAAGAGACAGACCATTAGCAACATGGTGACGAGCCATACAAGATGAAATGATAGAGGCTGGCAGGTCCTGGCAAGAGTTTATCCATGTTTGCTCCAGACCGTATTGGGTGGAGATCTCTTGTGAGTGTCTTATGGTGGGTGGAGATCTCTTGTGAGTGCCTTATGGTTGGTGGAGGTCTCTTGTGAGTGTCTTATGGTGGGTGGAGATCTCTTGTGAGTGCCTTATGGTGGGTGGAGATCTCTTGTGAGTGTCTTATGGGGGGTGGAGGTCTCTTGTGAGTGTCTTATGGTGGGTGGAGATCTCTTGTGAGTGTCTTATGGTGGGTGGAGATCTCTTGTGAGTGCCTTATGGTGGGTGGAGATCTCTTGTGAGTGTCTTATGGTGGGTGGAGATCTCTTGTGAGTGTCTTATGGTGGGTGGAGATCTCTTGTGAGTGTCTTATGGTGGGTGGAGATCTCTTGTGAGTGCATTATGGTGGGTGGAGATCTCTTGTGGGTGTCTTATGGTGGGTGGAGATCTCTTGTGAGTGCCTTATGGTGGGTGGAGATCTCTTGTGAGTGTCTTATGGTGGGTGGAGATCTCTTGTGATTGTCTTATGGTGGGTGGAGATATCTTGTGAGTGTCCTATGGTTGTTGGCGATCTCTTGTGAGCGCCCTATGGTGTGTGGAGATCTCTTGTGAGTGTCCTTTGGTGGTTGGAGATCTCTTGTGAGTGCCCTATGGTGGGTGGAGACCTCTTGTGAGTGTTCTATGGTGGTTGGAGATCTCTTGTGAGCGCCCTATGGTGGGTGGAGACCTCTTGTGAGTGTTCTATGGTGGTTGGAGATCTCTTGTGAGTGTCTTATGGTGGGTGGAGATCTCTTGTGAGTGTCTTATGGTGGGTGGAGATCTCTTGTGAGTATCTTATGGTGGGTGGAGATCTCTTGTGAGTGTCTTATGGTGGGTGGAGATCTCTTGTGGGTGTCTTATGGTGGGTGGAGATCTCTTGTGAGTGTCTTATGGTGGGTGGAGATCTCTTGTGAGTGTCTTATGGTGGGTGGAGATCTCTTGTGAGTGTCTTATGGTGGGTGGAGATCTCTTGTGAGTGTCTTATGGTGGGTGGAGATCTCTTGTGAGTGTCTTATGGTGGGTGGAGATCTCTTGTGAGTGTCTTATGGTGGGTGGAGATCTCTTGTGAGTGTCTTATGGTGGGTGGAGATCTCTTGTGAGTGTCTTATGGTGGGTGGAGATCTCTTGTGAGTGTCTTATGGTTGGTGGAGATCTCTTGTGAGTGCCCTATGGTGGGTGGAGACCTCTTGTGAGTGTTCTATGGTGGGTGGAGATCTCTTGTGAGTGTCTTATGGTTGGTGGAGATCTCTTGTGAGTGTCTTATGGTGGGTGGAGATCTCTTGTGGGTGTCTTATGGTGGGTGGAGATCTCTTGTGAGTGTCTTATGGTGGGTGGAGATCTCTTGTGAGTGTCTTATGGTGGGTGGAGATCTCTTGTGAGTGTCTTATGGTTGGTGGAGATCTCTTGTGAGTGTCTTATGGTGGGTGGAGATCTCTTGTGAGTGTCTTATGCTCGACCGAAGAGCAGGGGATTAAGAGAAGAAAAAAAAAAAGAACCAGATACTCTTAGTTATCCGCTCTTTGTCAAGAGACTGCAGAAATGAGAGATAAGAGTTGACATAGAATTATAGTTCTTTCACAAATCCGTGCCCACAGAGTTGATCAATTATCTTGGAAACTGTTTGATGAATTTCTGTAATTCTTTTTCATGAAATCTTATTTTTTGACCGACCTTCAGATTTTATAACATTTAAGTACAAAGGTTGTCTGAATTTTGTACAAATCGTTGTTTGTTATATAATTTTAGGAAAATATCAAACCGCGTCCTCTAAACATTATATTTTACTGTACATTATGTTAATTTTCTAACAATGCAAGTCAAAGGCGTATCCGTATTACATTGAATAGGGCAAAATTTTTCATTTGATTTTTTATCTTCGCCAGAGAGATAAGTAAACTTCCTTGCTTGACCGTCGCCTCTGCAGAGTCAAAGTTCTGTCCTATCCATCGATTGAAAGACTTTCTATCTATATTTAGAGCTGCCCGTGTTCTGTTTTCTGGGGTTTTTTTTTATATCGTAATATAACCAACCCCTTTTAGATTCCTTGCAAAAGTGCATGTGCAATAAACACAGTTACCTTTTGCATAGTGATGAATTTACACTTTAAACTCTTCATGGTTTTAAAAATCAAGTAGTCACTTCACAACAGCTTACAAATTATCACACACACAGGAATATTCATTAATAGTAAATATTTTGTCAAAATACGCCTCTGGACAAATTTAATACGAAACTGGAAATGAAATTACCAAAAAAAACCTCGGGGTGGTGTGCGTCTTACGAGTTAAGAGTGTGAAACGGTGCTAGGATTGTGTGGTGTGCACGTGAAATTTGCCTTTTTAATTGGTGAGTTGATTACAGCAAATGTGGGTATTGTAAAATCCTAAAATTTAGGACAAGCATGAAAGTCATATTTTTATATACCTCAAATTAGCAAAAATCTTTCCTAAATGATTGACAGTAGGGCAAAAAATCAGAATGAAGGTCGGTGAAAAAACATAAGAAATAAGGCATTGAGGGAACCATTACTTTTTAATTGATTTATGGTACCTTCGTAAAAATGACGACCTCAAAATACTAATTCTTGAAATTTGATTTGCCGGGGGGCAAACATTTTCCACCTCTCCATACCTTTCTAATTATTACTTTCAGTGACCCCTGAGTGTTGGGTTTATTTTCTGTTATGTTGCATTAAACAACAACTTGCGTTTTGTAAAATGTACGACGAGAAATCAAGAAATTAGTTTATCTTGTTTTTTTTCTTTCATATGACTGGGGAAATCTCTTAGGCTGTTGACAAGACATCAAACAAATCGCTGTAACAGCAACAAACCACGCTAAGAGGAAGCAGAACATACGGGCAGGACTGACGACTGACGTGTAAATAGACAAAGTAACATCTTCAGGGTTTCAGTCCAGAAATCGAACCTAAGCCACATAACGATTACCGCATCTGATTCCCGTATCTCTCCTTTTGTAAACACACAGCTCTGTTGCAAAAATCCAAAGTAAATTCTATTTTCCAAACTCTAAAATTAACAATTAGTGACATAATTTTTACGAATGTCTCGTAAAAACGTAACTCACGGATAGGTCCCGCAATCTAGGGTTTAAATTTACATTAAACTTTAAGCTAGAAAAATGTATTGTGTGTTTCTATGTGTTGTATATTAAAATCTAGAGTAAATGGAAAAGAAAACAAAGAAGAGGATGATGAAAGAATGCAGTAGCAGCCATTACTATGCTGGCACACACTACAGATCTGTGACCAGAACATTCCGTTGTGTCTTGGCGCTGAAAAACAACTGAAATAAAGAAGAGTTAAAGGCAAGCAATAAATTTAATCCGGCCTGTCGTGGTTTTGTCAGATGTATGGGCGACACAATGTTCCACATAACGTACGGCAAAGCGCCGTCTGGTGGTTTCTCACTAGCGCTTGTCGTAGTTTCTGTTATGTGTCGACAACAAAATGTTTGAGAACAAGGTAGCAGTTAGTGTGATGGTAAAGGTAGGGGGAGTTGAGGAGGAGGCAAGAAGTGAAAGAGGAGAAATGGAGATACTATGGCGAGTGTGTTAGATGGAAAAGAAAGAAAAATGAATGGAAATGTGAGATATATAAGGAATGATAAGAGATACAGATGGAAAGAAGACACTGGTTTATATAAATACAGAGAAAAAGAGAGACATAGAGGACATACGTCTCGCATGAGGGAGAAAGATGCCAGACATTTTATTTTTAAATGAAAGAAAGATAAAGGTTAATAGATTGATAGGTTGATGTATTATACGAGTTGGTGTGGGCAGGGTGCCCTTATACTTTTTGATGTGGCGGGTCGTGATGACTTTCTTGATATTCTCATCTCTTACTGGAGAAGTTGGAGTTCGTCTAGTCCCAGACTGCGCTGGGAAACTACTAGTTCAACCTAGAGGTACTGCAAGATCTTCTACATCGCACAAGTACACCACTACAGGGAACACGGCGATCCAAGCTTCTGTTAGCCTGCCTGTTTTGACGCAGACTGTTACCGGGGGAGCCTACCAGGAGGTAGAACTGCTATGTCTTGGTCAGCTGATGTGCGCCAACCCTGCTATTGCAGGCGCTTATCCCCCCCCCCCCTTTTCCACCCCCGGGCCTAATAGAATGGTTGGGGGATAGAGAACATTAGAGAAAGCGACAGAAAGGAAAAGGACGGTTGCAGAGACAGGTCAGGAGGAAAAAAAGAAGAGGAAAGATGTAGAAATTGAAAGTAAGGTACACCAAGATTTATATATATATAGGAATGATACAGAAAGAGACAGTTAAAGTAAATGAGATAATCTGGCTTGTGCTCCCAGACAGCGGCGGATATTCAGAGGATGCCACGGAGCCCAGGACGCCTGCAATATTTTATTAGAATACATTAACACAGTCACACTCCAGCTTGGCAGAACCTTTCCCTCGCGTGCCGAGAGAGCAAGAACAGAAGTCACGGTGACACGACGTATGACACAAAGCCACATCAAACTGACAACCTACATAGATGACATAGAGAATATTCGATACGCATGTCTGTACAGCTGTGGGTGTGTTCACTGCTCGCTACACAAATCGTTTCTATACGGGTTGCCCAAGATCGAGCTTGATTTCACACGTACAATAACACACATAACACTTCATATTATAGCCATACACAACATATGCCCGCTCCAAACATTACCTGGGACACACTTCGTGAATCACACAGCACGAGACAGCACACATAGATTACAGGATGCTAAGACTGTCACACAGTCGTGTTCTAATCGTCTTTGACCATTTTACTCCGTTAGCTCGCTGGCGTTGTCAAATTTTATCCGTTGTATCTTTCTATTCTTCTTTTCTTCCTCCTTTGCCTTTCAGCGCCGAGGGAGATATAATTTGCGGTCTTTTACTCTTCTGCTCGCCTCTGCTGATGTTATGTTTCCTAGAGTTTCTAATATTCCGTTAATCCATCTTTTTCGTGGTCTCTTATGTCTGGTGTTCTCACAACGTTTATTGAGAGCTTGTTGTGTTGTGTTTTGATCTTTCTGTCTTGTCACGTGGCCAAATCCTTTTATCTTTTGTTTCTGTTTATATTCTACGGTTCTGTTTCCTGTCATTCGCCTAACACATTTCATCTCAGTAGATGTTTTTTTTTCTTCATATTATTCTCGCATCTAGGGTCCAGGACTGGCATTGGTAACACAACGTTGGGATGAAGATTATGTTGTACAGTGCTCGTTTTGCCTCCAGAGTTATTTCCTTGTTGGACAATAGTGGTGATAACTGTCCAATGACTTTGACAAGCTTTGTTACATCTTGAGTCTATTTCTGCTGTTCGTGAATTGTCATTTGTCATTAGACTTCCTAGGTATTTAAATTCCTCTACTTGTTGTAGTTGCCTGCCGTCTTTAGTTATGTTGATGTTCTTATAAGTTATTACAGTAGCATTAACCAACAGAATCCTAGACCCCCATGGAGCACCTGGATTGGACGTGCACACTGACTCATAGCTGACTGTGTTCGTAGAGTTCAACCACAGTTCAAAAATCAGCATCTTACTTGATCTCCCTGGTGTCAACTTTGGAATCAGATTCCGGTCAATGGATCAAAGAAATAAGGCAACCTGGAACGAAATGCGCCTTGAAATTCGGATATGTTTGGACGAAAGGCAGAGCATTGTTGCTGCAAACGACAACATACGCTTTCTTAACGTTTTTTTTTTTAAGGATGAAGTGGGGTCGTCGTCAAGCGAATAGAAAAAGGCAAAGAAAATGCACCAAAAATATAAATAAAGAATAAAGAAAAGATAAAGAAAAGATAAAGAAAAGATAAAGGAAAGATGCACAAATGTTAGACTAAAAACAAATTAAAGTTAAAGAAAAGACACGTGCTGAAGTCGAATGTGTTGAGTCGAAAGACGCAAAATATCACAGTTATACAACAAACCAGGGAGCCGCGATAGCTCAGTGGTTAGTGAACTGGACTACCACGGACAAGGGGTAGGGTTCGATCCCAACCGACGGCTTCCGGGTTCACCCAGCCTTAAATGGGTACCGGATTTTTTTTCTGGGAAAGTAAAGCAGCACGGGCGTAATACTGACCACATTACCCCAAAAATCATGTGCTGAAGGTCTGTAAAATATAGGGTCACTAACACCATATTTCCCTATACGCCACTTGGCGTAAAGGGGGTACTTTACTTTTTTTTTTATACAACAAACCACAACGCAACGCAGACACGGCCACTTAATGTCCCTTTAAGAGCGGATGATGAAGAGATGTATTCCTCTAACATCGAGCGAACGCAAGTAAACAAGCAAAGGCAAGACACAAAACAGATGAAGAGAGGATAAGGAGAAGACAAATAAAAGATAAGAAAAAATAAGAAAAGATATAGAGGAGGCAAAGAAAGGATAAAAACAAAGGAATTATAAGAAAAGAATATACAAAGAAATGATAAAAGAAAGACAACGAAAAGGTAAAGAAAGGACACATAAAAGGAATGGAAACGATACAGAAAAATCAATGAAATAATAATAATATAATTAAAAAACAAATAAAAAGTAAGATACGAAAAGATAAGACAGGATGAAGAAAAGATACAGAAAGAACAAAGAAAAGGTAACGAAAAGACAAAGAAAGATAAGAAAAAAGATTTAAAATACAAGGAAAAGATAAAAAGAAAAGACACAGAGTAGATAAGAAAAGACAAAGAGTAGATAAGAAAAGACAAAGAGTAGATAAGAAAAAAAGATTTAAAATACAAGGAAAAGATACAGAAAAGACAAAAAGTAGATAAGAAAAGACAAAGAGTAGATAAGAAAAGACAAAGAGTAGATAAGAAAAGACAAAAGTGTAGATAGAAAATAGATTTAAAATACACGGAAAAGATAAAGAAAGACAAAGAGTAAATAAGAAAAGACAAAGAGTAGATAAGAGAAATCAAAGAGTAGATAAGAAAAGACAAAGAAAGATAAGAAAAAATATTTAAAATACAAGGAAAAGGTAAAGAAAAGACAAAGAGTAGATAAGAAAAGACAAAGAGAAGACAAAGATCCAATTCATTCAGGCGGTACAATACGCAATGCTCATATAGTAATCAGTGACCAATGAATCATCATCATCATCAAGTACCGGGCCTACTGGCGTAGGTGATCATGTCTCTCCACAACTTTCGATCTCGACAGCTATTTATCATTTCTGTTGTTGACCTTCTGCCAAGCCACTCTCTTAAGCTGTCTGTTATTTTTTCTCTTTGATTTCCTCTATCTATTCGTCCCTCAATTTTCCCAGTTGTTACAATATATTCCAGCTGTTCTTTTCTCATTACATGGCCAAAAAATGATGATTGTTTCTTCCTAATATTGGAAATTTGCTCTCTTTTTGCTTTGACCTCTCTCAGAACATCTTCATTACTCTTCTCAGCAGTCCATGGTATTCTCAACATTCTTCTTCTGTAAAACCACATTTCTACAGACTCATTCACATATTTTCTTGTCTGTTGTCTTATTGTCCATGATTCGCAGCCCTATGTTAAGACTGGCTCTACGTAACATTTAAGAACTCTTTTTCTTGTTTCTATTGTCAAAAATGGATTGCATAGTATCTTCCTCATTTTCTGGAAAGCTGCTTTTGCCTGAGCCATTCTGCATCTCACCTCTTTTGTACATCTTCCGTCTGAGGTTAACAAAGTTCCCAAATATTTAAATTCATTTACCTGTTTTAATATTGTTCCACTTGTCTTTATTATGCTCTGAGGTGATGTCTTTTTCTTCGTTGTTACCATTACCTCTGTCTTTTTGTTATTAAGGCTGAGTCCTTTATTTTTGCTTTCTTTCACTATAATGTCCAACATTTCTTGTAACTCATTTTCACTCTTAGTAATTGATACAGTATCATCAGCATACCTTAAATTATTTATATTATGACCACCAATTGTTATTCCAGGCATGTCCCTTATGGATCTTAAAATAATCTCACTATAAATATTAAACAAATCTGGTGACAGCACACAACCTTGTCTGATACCCTGTTTTATTTGTTGAAACATTCCCAATTGGTTTCCAGTTCTTATAGCCGCTGTTTGTTGCCAGTACATGTTCTTTATTATTCTTAGATCTTAGCTGTCTATGTTTATGCTTCCTAAAATGTTGATTATTTCTTGGTGCTTTACTTTGCCAAATGCAATTAGTGTAATCTATGAAACATAGGTATAGATCTGTTTTCACCTCTATGGCTCTTTCTACTAAAGATCTTATGATATAAATGGCATTACTTGTTCCTTTATCTCTAACAAAAACACACTGTTCATCGCTAATTTCTGGACTGATTTTGTTTCGCACTCTTCGCATAATGATTCTTAGTAATATCTTAGTCATATGACTCATAAGACATATTGTGCGATGATCATCACATTCAATCGCATCCGATTTCTTTGGTAGGGCTATGAATATTGATTTGAGCATGTCGTCTGGTATATATCCGCTGTTGTAGATATCATTCAATATTTTTGTTATTATTTCTATTCCAAAATCACTCATGGCTTCAATCTCTTCTTTAGTTATATTATCTGGTCCAGGAGCTTTTCCTGCTTTCATATTGCGCAAGGCGTCTTCCACTTCTTCTCTGAGTATTTCTGGTCCTTCTCCATTACCCTTAATATTTACTTCCGTTCGTTCATCATTATAAAGATCTTTAATGTATTCTGTCCATCGTTCCCTTATGCTTTCTTGTTCAATCAACAGTTCTCTTTTCTTTGATCTTAAACATCCATTTTTTTATTGCGTTTTTCTTCCTGTTAATTCCTCAATTTGTTTGTATATAGCTTTAGCATCTCCTTTTTGTTGCAATTCAATGTCTTTGCATCTTACTTTTAGCCATGCTTCTTTTGCTTCAATGCATTTTATTACAATTTCTTTATTTAATCTCTTATACTCATCTTTATTTTCTTTATTTCTTCTTCTTGTATCCATTAGCTGCAAAATGTCGTCTGTCATCCATTTCTTTCTTGAATTTGTCCTCACTGGTGGTATGAACTCTTTTGATGTTTGTTGCATTGATTCTTTTAGTATTTCCCACTGTTCATCAATGCTTTGTATCTTCTCTGTTGCATTGTACCGGTTCTGAATTGTGATTTTATGTTTGTCTTGCAGCTTCTTGTCTGATCTTAATAAATCTAAATTTAACTTGATGTTAACTGAGGCTCGTCTTGTTTTTAATTTTACTCTAAGCTTTCCCACAACTGGTACATGATCACTATTGCAATCTGCCCCTGGTCTAGTTTTCACACACACCAGACTGTTTCTAAATCTATTGCTTATCATTATATAATCAATTTGATTACGTGCGTTGTCCCCAGGGCTTTTCCATGACCACAGGCGTCTTGGATGTTGCTTAAACCAGGTGTTTCCTATCATCATGTTGTGTGTTCTTGACCAGTCAATAAGTTTCTCACCTCTTTCATTCCTCTCGCCTAAACCATAATGACCAACTACTTCTTCAACTCTTTCCTTTCCTACTTTTGCGTTAAAATCCTCTAGAACTATGGTGTTTTCATGTGGTTTACATTTATGAAGTGCCTCATTTAACTAGTAAAATTTATCAATTGTTTCCTCTAGACTGTCTGCTGTTGGTGCATAAACTTGTATAAGATTTATGTCTATTGGCTTTCCATTCAATTTCACTAAAAGGACTCTGTCAGATATTGGGTAAAAGCCTTTCACTGTTCTTGCTCTTTCTGCATCCAAGATGATACCTACTCCTCTTTGGTGTTCAGTACCTCCACAATAGATTATTTTATGTTTATCAGAATACATCTCCTCTGATCCGGTGTATCTCATTTCACAAAGTCCCAGTAAATGTAAACCCATTCTTTTCATTTCTTGTATGACATTTTCTAGTTTACCCTTCTGCATGAGTGTTCTCACATTCCAAGTACCTATCTTTAGAGTTTGTTTTATCTTTATTTTGCCAATTCATTTGACCAATGAATAGTTTTATATATTGGACACGTTTGTTTGAGTAGAGTGAATCATTGCACACATAAGTGTCATCAAGTCCATTCTTATTTCAATCACAATGACATCAATAACTTTGCACTGAAAAGATGACATGTTCGGAATAACTGAGGGCATTTTGTTGTGTCCACTCTACTTGAACTGTCGCACGTGGGAGTAGGTAACAAGTGCTGTCATTCACGAGCTGAGATGTTTGAATAGTTACCTTTCTAAGTATCCACTCTACTTGAGCTGTTGCGCGTGGGAGTGGGATAACAAGTGATATCGTTCAGAGTAGGGGAAGAGGCAAATAATTGCAGTGCTGCGGTAAAGCTGTGTTGAGATGCTTGGATCCATTCTATGCGTCCTGCTAGAAAATATTAATAGAAACCATAAAAATAATAACCACAATAACTATAATAAAAGTAACCATAATAATAGTAAGCATAAAAATAATAAGAGTACTACTAATAATAACAACAATAATAACAATATTAATTCAGATATAGTAATAATAATAAGAAGAACACGAAAAATAATAATAAAGTTGATAATAACAATAATAATAATAAGTAGTAGAAAACTCTTTGTACAGAGCTTCGCAGCAGGAGGCAATCTGATCATCAGAAGTTGACCCCCCCCCCTCCCCCCAAACCCCATCCCTCGAGCAAGTGTTTCGGCCCTTTAGCGTCTTACCTCAGCTTCATAACAATGTTACTCATGTTTATAATAATAATACTTATCACAATAATAATAACTATCTAATAATAAACAAATAATAATAATGACAATACTAATAACAACAATAAAATAATGATTATAACATTAATAAGATTAGTAATCTTCTTCTTCTTCTTTCCTTCCTCATCTGCCTTTCAGCGTCGAGGGGAGATATCATTTGCGATCTTTTGCTCTTCTGTTCGCCTCTGCTGCTGTTATGTTTCCTAGTGCTTCTAATATTCCATCGATCCATCTTTTTCGTGGTCGACCCTTGGGTCTGGTGTTTTCACGTTTGTTGAAGACTCGTTGTGTTGTGTTTTGTTCTTCCTGCCTTGTCACGTGACCAAACCATTTTGTATGTTCTTTCCTTATATATTCTATGGCTGGGGCTATTCCTAGTTTTTTTCTCAGTTCTTCATTTCTGATCTTATCTCTCAGACTGTTTCCTGTCATTCGTCTATCCCATTTCATCTCTGTAGAGGTTATTTTTTCTTATTGTTCTTGCATCTAGGGCCCAGGTATAACATTGGTAGCACAACGTTGGGATGAAGATTGTATTGTTTAGTGCTCGTTTTGCCTCCAGAGTTATTTCCTTGTTGGACAATAGTGGTGATAACTGTCCAATGATTTGACAAGCTTTGTTGCATCTTGAGTCTATCTCTGCTGTTTGAGAATTTTCGTTTGTCACTAGACTTCCTAGGTATTTGAATTCCTCTACTCGTTTTAGTTGTCTGCCTTCTATAGTTATGTTCATGTTCTGTTTATTTTTGGCGACATTCATGACTTCTGTTTTGTTGATGTTGATTTTCATGTTGTATTTTATGCCTGAGATGTTGAGTTTGTTTAAGTGTTCTTGTATGTCTTCGATTGTTTCATGTATTAGTGCCTGATCGTCTGCAAATAAAAGCTCGTTGATCTCCTCTGTCTCTAATGGGTTGGCTAGATTGCATATATGGTCCATGTATGTAATAAACAGTAGGGGGGATAGTACGCACCCCTGTCTTACGCCTGATCTAACTTCGAAGTGGTCTGTGTAGCCCGCTGCTGTTCTGACCCTGCAGCTGCTGTTAATGTAGATACTTTTAATTAGGTTGGTTAGATGTTGGCTTACTCCGTATGTTGTTAGTAATAACAACAATAATAATAATGATGGCAACCATAATAATAACAACAATAACAATAATAATAACAATAACAACAATAACAATAATAATAACAATGATAACAATAATAACAATAAATAACAACAATAAAAACAACAATAAATAAAAACAATAATAACAATAATAATAATAACAATAATAACAATAACAATAATAATAATAATAATAATAATAATAATAACAATAATAACAATAATAACAATAATAATAATAATAATAATAATAATAATAACAATAACAATAATAATAATAATAATAACAATAACAACAATAATAATAACAATAACAATAATAATAATAATAATAATAATAATAACAATAACAATAATAATAATAACAATAACAATAATAATAATAATAATAACAATAATAATAATAATAATAATAATAACAATAATAATAATAATAATAATAACAATAACAATAATAATAATAATAATAATAATAATAATAATAATAATAATAATAATAATAATAATAACAATAACAATAATAATAATAATAATAATAACAATAATAATAATAATAATAATAACAATAATAATAATAATAATAATAATAATAATAACAACAATAATAATAATAATAACAATAGTAATAACAATAATGACAATAACAGTGATAATACCAACCATCATCTTCTACTGGTTGCTGATTGATGCCTAGATGTATGAATAAAATGTACCCTGCCACGTGTGTGCTGCATTAATTACAAAAAGAGGTATCGTTAAACAAGACATCAAACAAATGTAGCATGTACAAGGCACAGATCTTTGTTTTCATCTAAATGTGGCACTTTAGTTCTAATCTTGAAATTTGCAGCATTTCTTGTTTGAAGATTTCGTGATCCTAGAACATTCCACTCATTCGTAATATCGATACGTCATGGAAGTGGTTTCAGTTCGTGACATAATACGCAAAAAGTAACACTTTAGCTGAAGTAATAATGTGTGTAAATTAGTACTTAGTGAGAGTAACAAAAAGATCACAGATTGTCAAGTAGTTAGTGATAGTAACAAAAAGATCACAGATTGGCAAGTAGTTAGTGATAGTAACAAAAAGATCACAGATTGGCAAGTAGTTAGTGATAGTAACAAAAAGATCACAGATTAGCAAGTAGTTAGTGATAGGAACAAAAAGATCACAGATTAGCAAGTAGTTAGTGATAGTAACAAAAAGATCACAGATTGGCAAGTAGTTAGTGATAGTAACAAAATGATCACAGATTGGCAAGTAGTTAGTGATAGTAACAAAATGATCACAGATTGGCAAGTAGTTAGTGATATAACAAAATGATCACAGATTGGCAAGTAGTTAGTGATAGTAACAAAATGATCACAGATTGGCAAGTAGTTAGTGATGGTAACAAAAAGATCACAGATTAGCAAGTAGTTAGTGATAGTAACAAAATGATCACAGATTGGCAAGTAGTTAGTGATAGTAACAAAAAGATCACAGATTGGCAAGTAGTTAGTGACAGTAACAAAAAGATCACAGATTGGCAAGTAGTTAGTGATAGTAACAAAAAGATCACAGATTGGCAAGTAGTTAGTGATAGTAACAAAAAGATCACAGATTGGCAAGTAGTTAGTGATAGTAACAAAATGATCACAGATTGGCAAGTAGTTAGTGATAGTAACAAAATGATCACAGATTGGCAAGTAGTTATTGATATAACAAAATGATCACAGATTGGCAAGTAGTTAGTGATGGTAACAAAATGATCACAGATTGGCAAGTAGTTAGTGATGGTAACAAAAAGATCACAGATTAGCAAGTAGTTAGTGATAGTAACAAAATGATGACAGATTGGCAAGTAGTTAGTGATAGTAACAAAAAGATCACAGATTGGCAAGTAGTTAGTGATAGTAACAAAAAGATCACAGATTGGCAAGTAGTTAGTGATAGTAACAAAAAGATCACAGATTGGCAAGTAGTTAGTGATAGTAACAAAAAGATCACAGATTGGCAAGTAGTTAGTGATAGTAACAAAATGATCACAGATTGGCAAGTAGTTAGTGATAGTAACAAAATGATCACAGATTGGCAAGTAGTTAGTGATAGTAACAAAATGATCACAAATTAGCAAGTAGTTAGTGATAGTAACAAAATGATCACAAATTAGCAAGTAGTTAGTGATAGGAACAAAATGATCACAAATTAGCAAGTAGTTAGTGATAGTAACAAAATGATCACAGATTAGCAAGTAGTTAGTGATAGGAACAAAATGATCACAAATTAGCAAGTAGTTAGTGATAGGAACAAAATGATCACAAATTAGCAAGTAGTTAGTGATAGGAACAAAATGATCACAAATTAGCAAGTAGTTAGTGATAGGAACAAAATGATCACAAATTAGCAAGTAGTTAGTGATAGTAACAAAATTATCACAGACTAGCAAGTAGTTAGTGATAGGAACAAAATGATCACAAATTAGCAAGTAGTTAGTGATAGTAACAAAATGATCACAGATTGGCAAGTAGTTAGTGATAGTAACAAAATGATCACAGATTAGCAAGTAGTTAGTGATAGTAACAAAAAGATCACAGATTGTCAAGCAGTTAGTGATAGTAACAAAAAGATCACAGATTAGCAAGTAGTTAGTGATATAACAAAAAGATCACAGATTGGCAAGTAGTTAGTGATAGTAACAAAAAGATCACAGATTGGCAATTAGTCAGTGATAGTAACAAAATGATGACAGATTAGCAAGTAGTTAGTGATAGTAACAAAATGATCACAAATTAGCAAGTAGTTAGTGATAGTAACAAAAAGATCACAGATTGGCAAGTAGTTAGTGATAGTAACAAAATGATCACAGATTGGCAAGTAGTTAGTGATAGTAACAAAATGATCACAGATTGGCAAGTAGTTAGTGATATAACAAAATGATCACAGATTGGCAAGTAGTTGGTGATAGTAACAAAATGATCACAGATTGGCAAGTAGTTAATGATGGTAACAAAAAGATCACAGATTAGCAAGTAGTTAGTGATAGTAACAAAATGATCACAGATTGGCAAGTAGTTAGTGATAGTAACAAAAAGATCACAGATTGGCAAGTAGTTAGTGAAAGTAACAAAAAGATCACAGATTGGCAAGTAGTTAGTGATAGTAACAAAAAGATCACAGATTGGCAAGTAGTTAGTGATAGTAACAAAAAGATCACAGATTGGCAAGTAGTTAGTGATAGTAACAAAAAGATCACAGATTGGCAAGTAGTTAGTGATAGTAACAAAATGATCACAGATTGGCAAGTAGTTAGTGATAGTAACAAAATGATCACAGATTGGCAAGTAGTTATTGATATAACAAAATGATCACAGATTGGCAAGTAGTTAGTGATGGTAACAAAATGATCACAGATTGGCAAGTAGTTAGTGATGGTAACAAAAAGATCACAGATTAGCAAGTAGTTAGTGATAGTAACAAAATGATCACAGATTGGCAAGTAGTTAGTGATAGTAACAAAAAGATCACAGATTGGCAAGTAGTTAGTGATAGTAACAAAAAGATCACAGATTGGCAAGTAGTTAGTGATAGTAACAAAAAGATCACAGATTGGCAAGTAGTTAGTGATAGTAACAAAAAGATCACAGATTGGCAAGTAGTTAGTGATAGTAACAAAATGATCACAGATTGGCAAGTAGTTAGTGATAGTAACAAAATGATCACAGATTGGCAAGTAGTTAGTGATAGTAACAAAATGATCACAAATTAGCAAGTAGTTAGTGATAGTAACAAAATGATCACAAATTAGCAAGTAGTTAGTGATAGGAACAAAATGATCACAAATTAGCAAGTAGTTAGTGATAGTAACAAAATGATCACAGATTAGCAAGTAGTTAGTGATAGGAACAAAATGATCACAAATTAGCAAGTAGTTAGTGATAGGAACAAAATGATCACAAATTAGCAAGTAGTTAGTGATAGGAACAAAATGATCACAAATTAGCAAGTAGTTAGTGATAGGAACAAAATGATCACAAATTAGCAAGTAGTTAGTGATGGTAACAAAATTATCACAGACTAGCAAGTAGTTAGTGATAGGAACAAAATGATCACAAATTAGCAAGTAGTTAGTGATAGTAACAAAATGATCACAGATTGGCAAGTAGTTAGTGATAGTAACAAAATGATCACAGATTAGCAAGTAGTTAGTGATAGTAACAAAAAGATCACAGATTGTCAAGTAGTTAGTGATAGTAACAAAAAGATCACAGATTAGCAAGTAGTTAGTGATATAACAAAAAGATCACAGATTGGCAAGTAGTTAGTGATAGTAACAAAATGATCACAGATTGGCAAGTAGTTAGTGATAGTAACAAAATGATCACAGATTGGCAAGTAGTTAGTGATAGTAACAAAATGATCACAAATTAGCAAGTAGTTAGTGATAGTAACAAAATGATCACAAATTAGCAAGTAGTTAGTGATAGGAACAAAATGATCACAAATTAGCAAGTAGTTAGTGATAGTAACAAAATGATCACAGATTAGCAAGTAGTTAGTGATAGGAACAAAATGATCACAAATTAGCAAGTAGTTAGTGATAGGAACAAAATGATCACAAATTAGCAAGTAGTTAGTGATAGGAACAAAATGATCACAAATTAGCAAGTAGTTAGTGATAGGAACAAAATGATCACAAATTAGCAAGTAGTTAGTGATAGTAACAAAATTATCACAGACTAGCAAGTAGTTAGTGATAGGAACAAAATGATCACAAATTAGCAAGTAGTTAGTGATAGTAACAAAATGATCACAGATTGGCAAGTAGTTAGTGATAGTAACAAAATGATCACAGATTAGCAAGTAGTTAGTGATAGTAACAAAAAGATCACAGATTGTCAAGCAGTTAGTGATAGTAACAAAAAGATCACAGATTAGCAAGTAGTTAGTGATATAACAAAAAGATCACAGATTGGCAAGTAGTTAGTGATAGTAACAAAAAGATCACAGATTGGCAATTAGTCAGTGATAGTAACAAAATGATGACAGATTAGCAAGTAGTTAGTGATAGTAACAAAATGATCACAAATTAGCAAGTAGTTAGTGATAGTAACAAAAAGATCACAGATTGGCAAGTAGTTAGTGATAGTAACAAAATGATCACAGATTGGCAAGTAGTTAGTGATAGTAACAAAATGATCACAGATTGGCAAGTAGTTAGTGATATAACAAAATGATCACAGATTGGCAAGTAGTTGGTGATAGTAACAAAATGATCACAGATTGGCAAGTAGTTAATGATGGTAACAAAAAGATCACAGATTAGCAAGTAGTTAGTGATAGTAACAAAATGATCACAGATTGGCAAGTAGTTAGTGATAGTAACAAAAAGATCACAGATTGGCAAGTAGTTAGTGAAAGTAACAAAAAGATCACAGATTGGCAAGTAGTTAGTGATAGTAACAAAAAGATCACAGATTGGCAAGTAGTTAGTGATAGTAACAAAAAGATCACAGATTGGCAAGTAGTTAGTGATAGTAACAAAAAGATCACAGATTGGCAAGTAGTTAGTGATAGTAACAAAATGATCACAGATTGGCAAGTAGTTAGTGATAGTAACAAAATGATCACAGATTGGCAAGTAGTTATTGATATAACAAAATGATCACAGATTGGCAAGTAGTTAGTGATGGTAACAAAATGATCACAGATTGGCAAGTAGTTAGTGATGGTAACAAAAAGATCACAGATTAGCAAGTAGTTAGTGATAGTAACAAAATGATCACAGATTGGCAAGTAGTTAGTGATAGTAACAAAAAGATCACAGATTGGCAAGTAGTTAGTGATAGTAACAAAAAGATCACAGATTGGCAAGTAGTTAGTGATAGTAACAAAAAGATCACAGATTGGCAAGTAGTTAGTGATAGTAACAAAAAGATCACAGATTGGCAAGTAGTTAGTGATAGTAACAAAATGATCACAGATTGGCAAGTAGTTAGTGATAGTAACAAAATGATCACAGATTGGCAAGTAGTTAGTGATAGTAACAAAATGATCACAAATTAGCAAGTAGTTAGTGATAGTAACAAAATGATCACAAATTAGCAAGTAGTTAGTGATAGGAACAAAATGATCACAAATTAGCAAGTAGTTAGTGATAGTAACAAAATGATCACAGATTAGCAAGTAGTTAGTGATAGGAACAAAATGATCACAAATTAGCAAGTAGTTAGTGATAGGAACAAAATGATCACAAATTAGCAAGTAGTTAGTGATAGGAACAAAATGATCACAAATTAGCAAGTAGTTAGTGATAGGAACAAAATGATCACAAATTAGCAAGTAGTTAGTGATGGTAACAAAATTATCACAGACTAGCAAGTAGTTAGTGATAGGAACAAAATGATCACAAATTAGCAAGTAGTTAGTGATAGTAACAAAATGATCACAGATTGGCAAGTAGTTAGTGATAGTAACAAAATGATCACAGATTAGCAAGTAGTTAGTGATAGTAACAAAAAGATCACAGATTGTCAAGTAGTTAGTGATAGTAACAAAAAGATCACAGATTAGCAAGTAGTTAGTGATATAACAAAAAGATCACAGATTGGCAAGTAGTTAGTGATAGTAACAAAAAGATCACAGATTGGCAATTAGTCAGTGATAGTAACAAAATGATGACAGATTAGCAAGTAGTTAGTGATAGTAACAAAATGATCACAGATTGGCAAGTAGTTAGTGATAGTAACAAAATGATGACAGATTAGCAAGTAGTTAGTGATAGTAACAAAATGATCACAAATTAGCAAGTAGTTAGTGATAGTAACAAAAAGATCACAGATTAGCAAGTAGTTAGTGATATAACAAAAAGATCACAGATTGACAAGTAGTTAGTGATAGTAACAAAAAGATCACAGATTGGCAATTAGTCAGTGATAGTAACAAAATGATGACAGATTAGCAAGTAGTTAGTGATAGTAACAAAATGATCACAAATTAGCAAGTAGTTAGTGATAGTAACAAAAAGATCACAAATTAGCAAGTAGTTAGTGATGGTAACAAAAAGATCACAGATTAGCAAGTAGTTAGTGATGGTAACAAAATGATCACAGATTAGCAAGTAGTTAGTGATAGTAACAAAATGATCACAGATTAGCAAGTAGTTAGTGATGGTAACAAAATGATCACAGATTAGCAAGTAGTTAGTGATAGTAACAAAAAGATCACAAATTAGCAAGTAGTTAGTGATAGTAACAAAATGATCACAAATTAGCAAGTAGTTAGTGATAGTAACAAAATGATCACAAATTAGCAAGTAGTTAGTGATAGTAACAAAAAGATCACAGATTAGCAAGTAGTTAGTGATAGTAACAAAAAGATCACCGATTGGCAAGTAGTTAGTGATAGTAACAAAAAGATCACAGATTGGCAAGTAGTTAGTGATAGTAACAAAAAGATCACAGATTGGCAAGTAGTTAGTGATAGTAACAAAATGATCACAGATTGGCAAGTAGTTAGTGATAGTAACAAAATGATCACAGATTGGCAAGTAGTTATTGATATAACAAAATGATCACAGATTGGCAAGTAGTTAGTGATGGTAACAAAATGATCACAGATTGGCAAGTAGTTAGTGATGGTAACAAAAAGATCACAGATTAGCAAGTAGTTAGTGATAGTAACAAAATGATGACAGATTGGCAAGTAGTTAGTGATAGTAACAAAAAGATCACAGATTGGCAAGTAGTTAGTGATAGTAACAAAAAGATCACAGATTGGCAAGTAGTTAGTGATAGTAACAAAAAGATCACAGATTGGCAAGTAGTTAGTGATAGTAACAAAAAGATCACAGATTGGCAAGTAGTTAGTGATAGTAACAAAATGATCACAGATTGGCAAGTAGTTAGTGATAGTAACAAAATGATCACAGATTGGCAAGTAGTTAGTGATAGTAACAAAATGATCACAAATTAGCAAGTAGTTAGTGATAGTAACAAAATGATCACAAATTAGCAAGTAGTTAGTGATAGGAACAAAATGATCACAAATTAGCAAGTAGTTAGTGATAGATATAATTGCAAACATGGTTTCCGGTTGTTTCCAAAATGGAGGAATTATTTTTCTCCGGCTTGGTATTGAACCGTTGATCAGAGGTTTAACAAGCCGCTATCGTAAAAACGATGTTGTTAATGAAACGTAGACCTGATACAGAATGTGTAAATTAGCAGTAGATAGTTGTGATAGTTTTTTCGGCCCTAAAACAACAACAAAAATAGGATTCTGGAATGTGCGAACAATGGCCGCTCCGACGAAACATGCACAGGTCGCGAGCGAGATGGACAGATACGATCTAGATATTTTAGGATTAAGCGAAATGCGCTGGCTTGGAACAGGTAGGAGATCTATTGATAATAAAATAGTAGTTTTTTCTGGAAGGGAAGATGGAAAACACCGTGAAGGAGTAGGCATAATGATGACAGACAAAGCTGCAAGAAGTTTATTAGAATGGGAACCAGTAAATAGCCGTCTGATACGAACACGATACAAAACAAAACATGGAAGACTTTCAATTATTCAATGTTATGCGCCTACTAACGAAGCTGATGATGAAGTTAAGGATGATTTTTATAACCAACTGCAACAACTTATAAACAAAATACCAAAACACGATCTTTTAATTGTAATGGGAGACTTCAACGCCAAAGTAGGACAAGATAACGCAGGAGTGGAACATGTGATGGGGAGAGAAGGCTGTAATACAACAAGTCAGAATGGAGAAAGATTAATAGAATTATGTTTAATAGAAAATTTAGTTATAGGTGGGACATTATTTCCACACAAAAATATTCACAAAACAACATGGATATCTCCTGACGATAGAACATCAAATCAAATTGACCACCTATGTATTAAACAACAATTCAGATCATCATTAATAGATGTAAGAGCTTACAGAGGTGCTGATGTTAATAGTGACCACAACCTGTGCATTGGGAAAATAAGATTAAAATTTAGAAACCAACAGAAGAGGTCAATTACACATAAAATTGATAGTCATAAACTGAAAGATGAAGCCATAAAGGAAAAGTTTAACATAGAGCTAAGTAATTGTTATTCAGCACTCGGTGAAATAGACTTAGATATCAATGAAATGTGGGACTCACAGAGCAAAATACTAATGACAGCAGCAGAAGCAAGTGCCGGACTGAAGAAAATGGAAAAACGAGCTTGGATCTCAGACACCACATGGAAATACATCAAAGAAAGAAGAGAAGCAAAGAGAGCCGTGACTAATGTAAAGACAGATCTTGGAAAGGTTCTGGCAAAAGCAACATACAAAGAATTAGACAACAAAGTGAAAAGTTCGGCAAGAAGAGATACAAGAGCTTATATAGACAACTTGGCAGAGAAAGCAGAGACAGCTGCAATTACAGGAGACAGCAGAACTCTCTATACAGTACAAAAGATGCTGACAAACACCTATACATCCAGTGGAACACCAATTCTAGACAAATCTGGATTAATGCTAACAACAAGCGCAGACATAAAAGCCCGTTGGGCAGAACACTTCAAAGAAATTCTTAACCGTCCACTACCTCACAGTTTAATAGATTTTGAAGCTGAAACACCAGCAGCAGAATTAGATGTAAATTTAGATGACTTCACCTTGAGTGAAATAGAAACCACCTTAAAGCTAATGACCAATAACAAGGCTGCTGGAGAGGATAAGTTAACAGCTGAGATCCTCAAGGCAATTGATAGCCATAATTTAATACATCTCCAAAAAATATTCAACATCATTTGGAAAACAGAGAAGACGCCTCATAAATGGAAAAAAGGAATCATTGTTAAGATCCCAAAAAAGGGCAATCTTAGAGATTGTAACAACTGGAGAGGCGTGACACTTTTGTCAGTTGCCTCAAAGTTATTCTGTAAAATCATCCTAAATAGAATAAAGGATTCAATAGATACAGTAATGCGTGAAGAACAGGCTGGGTTTAGAAAAGGGAGAAGCTGTCTTGACCACATTTTCACTCTACGACTTATATTGGAGGAACATATTGAAAAGCAAAAACCTTTTGTACTTAACTTCATCGACTTCAAAAAAGCATTTGATAGTATTCATAGAGATTCTTTGTGGAAAATTCTGAAGCAATATGGTTTACCATCAAAAATCATAAATATTATCAAAGACATGTATGATGGTTACACATGTGCAGTTCGAACAGAGGAAGGACTGAGCGAATGTTTCCCAATAGAAACTGGGGTTAAACAAGGATGTATTTTATCGCCCTTGTTATTTGGAATTGTTATGGACTTCATAATGAAGAAATGCTGCACTGGTAATAAAGGCATCGAATGGATACAAGGAGACCATTTGGAGGACCTCGACTTTGCTGATGACATAGTTCTCATCAGCAGTCAGATAAAAACGATGCAGGAAAACACAAATGAACTATCATCAATAGCCAGCAAAATTGGGCTTGAGGTCAATCATGAAAAGACTAAAGTCATGAAAAGTTTAATTCCAACAAGTGACAAAATATACATGGAAAACAAACCAGTAGAAGAGATCGATCACTTTATCTATCTTGGAAGTCACATTGATCGAGAAGGGGATACGAGCAAAGAAATTAGAATCAGACTGGCTAAAGCAGCAATGTCTTTCAGAAGCCTTGAAAAGTTGTGGAAATCAAAACTCATTAGCACAAACACAAAACTTAGGCTATTCAAATCAAATGTACTATCAACCCTTACGTATGCGTGTGAAAGCTGGAAAACAACAAGAGATATAGAAACAAAGTTGAACGCATTCGAAAATAAATGTCTAAGGAAAATACTTGGTATAGAATGGAACGAATTCAAAACAAACGAGGAAATTAGAGAAATCGCCAATCAACCACTAATATCTTCAGTAATAAAGAAAAGACGATGGTCATACGTTGGACATGTGATGAGAAGAGATAATAATCGAATAGCAAAGCAAGCCCTCATATGGGAAACAACAGGTAAAAGAAAAAGAGGAAGACCCAGGGAGACACTGAGAAGAACATTGATGAGAGAGGCAAGAGCAGCAGGAATCGGCTCCCTCAATGAGATAGAACTGCTTGCACAGAACAGAGACAGATGGCGAGATTTAATAAAATATCTTTAAAAGAAAACTGCTAGAACAAAAATTCATATAGGAGAAGGTGTATCTTGGTCTACGCCCTATGGGCCGGTTACGGCTCGAAAGGTCAATAGATAGATAGATAGTGATAGTAACAAAATGATCACAGATTAGCAAGTAGTTAGTGATAGGAACAAAATGATCACAAATTAGCAAGTAGTTAGTGATAGGAACAAAATGATCACAAATTAGCAAGTAGTTAGTGATAGGAACAAAATGATCACAAATTAGCAAGTAGTTAGTGATAGGAACAAAATGATCACAAATTAGCAAGTAGTTAGTGATAGTAACAAAATTATCACAGACTAGCAAGTAGTTAGTGATAGGAACAAAATGATCACAAATTAGCAAGTAGTTAGTGATAGTAACAAAATGATCACAGATTGGCAAGTAGTTAGTGATAGTAACAAAATGATCACAGATTAGCAAGTAGTTAGTGATAGTAACAAAAAGATCACAGATTGTCAAGCAGTTAGTGATAGTAACAAAAAGATCACAGATTAGCAAGTAGTTAGTGATATAACAAAAAGATCACAGATTGGCAAGTAGTTAGTGATAGTAACAAAAAGATCACAGATTGGCAATTAGTCAGTGATAGTAACAAAATGATGACAGATTAGCAAGTAGTTAGTGATAGTAACAAAATGATCACAAATTAGCAAGTAGTTAGTGATAGTAACAAAAAGATCACAGATTGGCAAGTAGTTAGTGATAGTAACAAAATGATCACAGATTGGCAAGTAGTTAGTGATAGTAACAAAATGATCACAGATTGGCAAGTAGTTAGTGATATAACAAAATGATCACAGATTGGCAAGTAGTTGGTGATAGTAACAAAATGATCACAGATTGGCAAGTAGTTAATGATGGTAACAAAAAGATCACAGATTAGCAAGTAGTTAGTGATAGTAACAAAATGATCACAGATTGGCAAGTAGTTAGTGATAGTAACAAAAAGATCACAGATTGGCAAGTAGTTAGTGAAAGTAACAAAAAGATCACAGATTGGCAAGTAGTTAGTGATAGTAACAAAAAGATCACAGATTGGCAAATAGTTAGTGATAGTAACAAAAAGATCACAGATTGGCAAGTAGTTAGTGATAGTAACAAAAAGATCACAGATTGGCAAGTAGTTAGTGATAGTAACAAAATGATCACAGATTGGCAAGTAGTTAGTGATAGTAACAAAATGATCACAGATTGGCAAGTAGTTATTGATATAACAAAATGATCACAGATTGGCAAGTAGTTAGTGATGGTAACAAAATGATCACAGATTGGCAAGTAGTTAGTGATGGTAACAAAAAGATCACAGATTAGCAAGTAGTTAGTGATAGTAACAAAATGATCACAGATTGGCAAGTAGTTAGTGATAGTAACAAAAAGATCACAGATTGGCAAGTAGTTAGTGATAGTAACAAAAAGATCACAGATTGGCAAGTAGTTAGTGATAGTAACAAAAAGATCACAGATTGGCAAGTAGTTAGTGATAGTAACAAAAAGATCACAGATTGGCAAGTAGTTAGTGATAGTAACAAAATGATCACAGATTGGCAAGTAGTTAGTGATAGTAACAAAATGATCACAGATTGGCAAGTAGTTAGTGATAGTAACAAAATGATCACAAATTAGCAAGTAGTTAGTGATAGTAACAAAATGATCACAAATTAGCAAGTAGTTAGTGATAGGAACAAAATGAGCACAAATTAGCAAGTAGTTAGTGATAGTAACAAAATGATCACAGATTAGCAAGTAGTTAGTGATAGGAACAAAATGATCACAAATTAGCAAGTAGTTAGTGATAGGAACAAAATGATCACAAATTAGCAAGTAGTTAGTGATAGGAACAAAATGATCACAAATTAGCAAGTAGTTAGTGATAGGAACAAAATGATCACAAATTAGCAAGTAGTTAGTGATGGTAACAAAATTATCACAGACTAGCAAGTAGTTAGTGATAGGAACAAAATGATCACAAATTAGCAAGTAGTTAGTGATAGTAACAAAATGATCACAGATTGGCAAGTAGTTAGTGATAGTAACAAAATGATCACAGATTAGCAAGTAGTTAGTGATAGTAACAAAAAGATCACAGATTGTCAAGTAGTTAGTGATAGTAACAAAAAGATCACAGATTAGCAAGTAGTTAGTGATATAACAAAAAGATCACAGATTGGCAAGTAGTTAGTGATAGTAACAAAAAGATCACAGATTGGCAATTAGTCAGTGATAGTAACAAAATGATGACAGATTAGCAAGTAGTTAGTGATAGTAACAAAATGATCACAGATTGGCAAGTAGTTAGTGATAGTAACAAAATGATGACAGATTAGCAAGTAGTTAGTGATAGTAACAAAATGATCACAAATTAGCAAGTAGTTAGTGATAGTAACAAAAAGATCACAGATTAGCAAGTAGTTAGTGATATAACAAAAAGATCACAGATTGACAAGTAGTTAGTGATAGTAACAAAAAGATCACAGATTGGCAATTAGTCAGTGATAGTAACAAAATGATGACAGATTAGCAAGTAGTTAGTGATAGTAACAAAATGATCACAAATTAGCAAGTAGTTAGTGATAGTAACAAAAAGATCACAAATTAGCAAGTAGTTAGTGATGGTAACAAAAAGATCACAGATTAGCAAGTAGTTAGTGATGGTAACAAAATGATCACAGATTAGCAAGTAGTTAGTGATAGTAACAAAATGATCACAGATTAGCAAGTAGTTAGTGATGGTAACAAAATGATCACAGATTAGCAAGTAGTTAGTGATAGTAACAAAAAGATCACAAATTAGCAAGTAGTTAGTGATAGTAACAAAATGATCACAAATTAGCAAGTAGTTAGTGATAGTAACAAAATGATCACAAATTAGCAAGTAGTTAGTGATAGTAACAAAAAGATCACAGATTAGCAAGTAGTTAGTGATAGTAACAAAAAGATCACCGATTGGCAAGTAGTTAGTGATGATAACAAAAAGATCCCAGATCAACAGATTACTGGGGTGTAATATTTTATTTTTAACCACCAACATTTTACAATTTTGAGATACAGAATCTTCTAAACTATCTGTATGACATTGTCCCATTAATGCAGTGACTGTAGGACCGGGAAAGAGAGATCGGGGACGACAAAGAGAGAAGATACTAGACAGCTCGGTGTCATGCATGGGAAACTGTCAACAACAGAATGTATACGTTGTACTGAGGATAGAAGATTGTGAAAGGACATGATCGCCTACATCAACTGGAATTGCACATGATGATAATGATGCTGTAGTACTGGAGAATAACGGCCGCTTGCACATTGAATTATTTCACCCCCGACAAAAATAAAAAATTGCTTTTGATCCTCCAAGGATTCGAAACCGCGTTCTCCTGGTTTGGTGCACGACAAGTTATCGAATCGGCCACTCGCTCTCTCATCTCTTAAACACTTTTAATAATTTAATGAGAATTTGTGGGGTTTTGTTTTCATTAATGGAAAGTCACATGTGAGTAAACAAACTAAAGTATGATCAATAAAGAGCTGTGATGAGCATGCGAAAGGTGAACTGATGACTTCAGCCGGTGGGGGTGGTGTGAACGTGGGAAGCGATATTGCACTTAATAATGGGCACCTAGGCGGGTCCATGGTGGGTGGAATTTAAAATGTCAGTTATAGTCAAGGTCATCAGACCAAGTATGAGTAATATTTAAAAATGTCTCCAGACTGTGTGGGCGGACAGACACAAAGTCAATAAATATTTTTTTATTAACAGACACGTGGGTGGATGGACATATAGGCGGGTAAAAAGGGAGTGCCCATTATATATATATATATATATATATATATATATATATATATATATATATATATATATAGGAATCTCACTATCAGATGGATCAGTGATTAGAGATAAGTAGGCAAGTCAGGTAAAGCAGAGAGGGAGTGATAAGCAAGTAAGTCGGAACAATAAGTAGTTACTAGCATTAGAGAGATTAGAGATCTTTATGAGACGGAGATTAGACATTTGACAGAGTAGATAGCGATAGGCGACAGCGAGCAGAGACACAGATCTTAGAGTTTAGAGAGAAAGATAGAGATTAGAACAGATTAGCGATAACGAGCAGTAGTTAGCAAAGACACAAATCTTAGAGTTTAGCAGAGAAAGATACAAATAAGCACAGATTAGCGATAACGAGCAATAGTTAGCAGAGAATAATTAGTAATGATGTGATCATTACTCAAGAGAATTTATTAATATTAATCTATTATATTTATTATTTAGCAGATGTAATCAGTCCAGAACAGGACTCGTGTTTAGACATCTAGAAATGTGTTTCTGATGCAACGATGGCTGATTCCAGGATTATGTGAGTCCGGTGGTTATCCAGACCGTCCGATAGTTTGAATATAACACCTGTACTTTATTATGTGATGATTTACCTTGTGGCTGTAGCAATGTGATCACAGTCAATAAATAAATATGTTAGTCCTGTGATGGAACACCTCATGAGCTTGACTGTCAAAAGTAGATGTTATTTGAATGGGCTCAAGAAAGATGAACGGCCTGTATCAGTATGTGAGGTACAAACAAGCACGGCACAAAAGACAAAATCAATTATTAACAAGTAGATAATGATGCCAAGTCGTCTAATCTAAATAAAAGCAACAAAAACCACTTGTTGTTACAATGGTGCTGAATTGGGGGGGGGGGAAGGGAGGGAGAGAGAGAGAGAGAGAAAGGGAGGGTATGAGAATTGGCAAGAAATTGTATCAAAGTAACATCTCAAGGACCGGCGAGATTTATTGAAAACGATAGTCAGAAGTACATATATTTGTAATTTACAAGTTTAGTGTCCCAAATTACTTCTGCTGAACGAGTGATCTCAACTCACTGACCGGACACATTTGACTTATCAACTGTTTTAGGGTTAGGTTTAGGTTTAGTTGTAGAGTTAGGGTAGGTTTATTTGTAAAGTTAGGGTTAAGTTTAGTTGTAGAGTTAGGTTTAGGTTTAGTTGTAGAGTTAGGGTTAAGTTTAGTTGTAGAGTTAGGTTTAGGTTTAGTTGTAGAGTTAGGGTTAAGTTTAGTTGTAGAGTTAGGTTTAGGTTTAGTTGTAGAGTTAGGTTTATGTTTTGTTGTAGAGTTAGGTTTAGGTTTAATTGTAAAGTTAGGGTTAAGTTTAGTTGTAGAGTTAGGTTTAGGTTTAGTGTAGAGTTAGGTTTAGGTTTAATTGTAAAGTTAGGGTTAGGTTTAGTTGTAGAGTTAGGTTTAGGTTTAATTGTAGAGTTAGGTTTAGGTTTAGTTGTAAAGTTAGGGTTAGGTTTAGGTTTAGTTGTAGACTATTCCAAACCCTACACCTAACTCAGGGGTCTTCTAATGATAGATTTGACAGCGACCGAATAAAGTGCAAGGGGACGTTACTCGGAGCAGAAATAATTTGCGACACTGTACTCGTAAAAAGCTCAGATATTTCAAGTAAAAATAAAATTATGTTAAAAATCTACCGTGTCTCTAAATCTGACGTGATTGTTAGCAGGTTATGCATATCGTGTTTGAATATAAACCCATCGGTCCACTGAACACACCTTTTGTCCCGCTGCACACCTCACATGTCCCCACTCACACCCACACCTGTTCTTTATTAAGGTCACCGCGACCGAAATTAATCTGAAATTTAATTTTAAATTAAAAAAAAAAAAATCTGCGGTTTGAAAATGAAAAAAAAAAACCAAAAAAAGGAAAAAAAAAACGTTTGTACGTATTTTAAAGCATTTTTTTCCCTTGTTGCTATTTTTGGGGGTGGGGGTGGGGGGGGGAGGTGTGGTTAGCTCGATGGTATTTTCTAAATTAGTTTATTGAATACCTGCCTACACATACATCTTCTGCTATTACGTGAGGGACCCGCCCCTTAGTAGCAGTGCAATATTGTGCCTGGTCGGACTGGCAAATCAATGAGTCTTTTTAATTGAGTGCACAGCAATATGTGTATGTGTAATGTATGAGGCATCATGACATAGTGTCGGTCTTAAATTAGTACAGAGCAATATGTGTGTGTGTGTAGGAGACATGACATAGAGTTGGTCTTAAATTAGTACAGAGCAATATGTGTATGTGTGTAGGAGACATGACATAGTGTCGGTCTTAAATTAGTACAGAGCAATATGTGTATGTGTGTAGGAGACATGACATAGAGTCGGTCTTAAATTAGTACAGAGCAATATGTGTATGTGTGTAGGAGACATGACATAGTGTCGGTCTTAAATTAGTACAGAGCAATATGTGTATGTGTGTAGGAGACATAACATAGTTTCGGTCTTAAATTAGTACAGAGCAATATGTGTATGTGTGTAGGAGACATGACATAGTGTTGGTCTTTTTTAATTTATTGCACAGCAGGATGTGTGCATGAGGCATGACATAGTGTCGATCTTAAATAAATATGGAGCAATATGTTTATGTGCGTATGAGGCATGACATAGTGTCGATCTTAAATAAATATGGAGCAATATGTTTATGTGCGTATGAGGCATGACATAGTGTCGATCTTAAATAAATATGGAGCAATATGTTTATGTGCGTATGAGGCATGACATAGTGGGGCTGAAGATGTCCGGGCTGCGGGACCATGCATGACAGAGAAGCGATGCAGAAAGTATTAATTTTGTTGCTGTTTGTGTCGATGATGGGGGAATTAGAGGTAGTGGCAGTTTTAGATATTAGAGATATTCATCATCATTGTGTGCCGTGTTAACTAATGCCATCGATCAGACATTATCGCATTTTCTCTTTCCTTAGAGGTATCTATTTTTCTTCATTTGTTGATGTGCATATATGCAACGAGGATCCGATCCTCTCTCTGTTTCTCTCACTTTCTCTCCTCATTATCACATGTCTAGTTACTCAAATCTCCCTGACATCACATGCCGCCCAGCTTTCCCCTAGCCAAAATGTGACATAAAAATGTGACAGTGGCTATCGTGTTTGTGACAAGCTCTATCTCCGTGCTAATTTGTCACAGTCACTATTTCTCTGAGTCTTTCATGTTTCTAAAAAATTATGTAACTTCAACTGTAAGAAATTTGAACTAATTAACTAAACTTTTTTTAAATGTACATTTTATTTTGTGTTCTTAATGAAGTATTCTATATGACCTGAGGAAGAAACTCGAAATTGAACCAGCCATCGATTACATAAAGAAACAACAGATAAATTGGTTCGGCCACATAACAAGACAAAAAGAACTAACAATGACTCAAAGAGCCTTAAATAAACGCCACGAAAACGCCAGATTAAGAGGAAGACCGAGAAAGAGATGGATAAAGGGAATACTAGAGTCGCTAGGAGGAATAACATCAGAAGAGGCCAACAGAAGAGCAAAGAATCGCAGATTGTTTCTCCCCTCAACGCCAACGGCAGCAGAGGAAGGATAGAAGAAGACGTAGAAGAAGAATGAAGTATTCTGAAAATGTTCTATTGAGTGTTCTATATCAATGACCAAGATTTTAAGTATTTGTTGTTTGCCATCGCATATACTCAGTAAATAGGAAAGCTTTACAATTGTTCAAATTAAGAAAAGGAAGAAGGATGAACAGTCAGCTAACTTGAGCCGGGGAGGACAATGGATGGTGGAGACAATAACGGTGTCAGCCTTGGTGGATCAACTCAAAGGTAGAGGTATGTTCTCAAGCACTCAGGAAAAAAAATGGATGTTTGTGGACAAACCTCTTCCTCTGAGTTGATTCTCTGATTATCGCCTCGGAAGTTTCCATCTATAATAATATTTATTTATTATTATTTGTCTTCAGCCTTGGTACACGTCTAGCATAAAGAGAACTATAACAGAAAAGTGGTAATGGAGGTAGATAAATGTTATAGCCGCGACGTCATTCTTAGTGTTAACAAAACATAACTGTAGACCAGGACTAAAAATTAGAATAGCAAAATGTTACATTTTCTCAATATTCCTGTATGGTGCAGAAACATGGACATTAGACCAGAAAACAGAACATAACATTTAAGCCGTTGAAAAGTGGATTAGGTAGAATTAGATGGAAATAAAAGAAAACAAACGATGAAGTTTTAACACAACTAAAAATAAAAAGAGAACTACTAAGCACAATTCGAGCAAAGCAAATGGGATTTTCGGGGCATGTTAAAAGACACAACAGTCTACTAAAAGTAATATTGGAAGGAAAAATACAAGGTAAAAGATACAGAGGCAGACCAAGACTAACATGGACGAGTAACATCAAAAGATGGAAAAATCAACCTATGACAATTTGCACCATCAAAGCAAGAGACAGAGTGGAATGGCGCTCCATGGTAGCCAACCTTCAATGCGGAGACGGCACTCGATGATGATGATGAGACCATGACGTAACGATCGTAAACTAGAAATCTAACAGATTCCTTCTTCTTCTTCTTTCCTTCCTCAATTGTCTTTTAGAGTCTAGGGAGATATCATTTGCGGTATTTTGCTCTTCTGGTGTTATGTTTCCTAATGTTTCTAATATTCCATCGATCCATCTTTTGCTCTTACGTTGGCCTCTCCTGCAGTTATGTTTCTAATATTCCATCAATCCATCTTTTGCTCCTATGTTGATCTCTCCTGCAGTTATGTTTCTAATATTCCATCAATCCATCTTTTGCTCCTATGTTGATCTCTCCTGCAGTTATGTTTTTAATATTCCACTAATCCATCTTTTGCTCTTATGTTGATCTCTCCTGCAGTTATGTTTCTAATATTCCACTAATCCATCTTTTGCTCTTATGTTGATCTCTCCTGCAGTTATGTTTCTAATATTCCACTAATCCATCTTTTGCTCTTATGTTGATCTCTCCTGCAGTTATGTTTCTAATATTCCACTAATCCATCTTTTGCTCTTATGTTGATCTCTCCTGCAGTTATGTTTCTAATATTCCACCAATCCATCTTTTGCTCTAATGTTGATCTCTCCTGCAGTTATGTTTCTAATATTCCACCAATCCATCTTTTGTTTTGCTCTTATGTTGATCTCTCCTGCAGTTATGTTTCTAATATTCCACTAATCCATCTTTTGCTCCTATGTTGATCTCTCCTGCAGTTATGTTTCTAATATTCCACCAATCCATCTTTTGTTTTGCTCTTATGTTGATCTCTCCTGCAGTTATGTTTCTAATATTCCACTAATCCATCTTTTGCTCTTATGTTGATCTCTCCTGCAGTTATGTTTCTAATATTCCACCAATCCATCTTTTGCTCTTATGTTGATCTCTCCTGCAGTTATGTTTCTAATATTCCACTAATCCATCTTTTGCTCTTATGTTGATCTCTCCTGCAGTTATGTTTCTAATATTCAACTAATCCATCTTTTGCTCCTATGTTGATCTCTCCTGCAGTTATGTTTCTAATATTCCACTAATCCATCTTTTGCTCTTATGTTGATCTCTCCTGCAGTTATGTTTCTAATATTCCACCAATCCATCTTTTGCTCTTATGTTGATCTCTCCTGCAGTTATGTTTCTAATATTCCACTAATCCATCTTTTGCTCTTATGTTGATCTCTCCTGCAGTTATGTTTCTAATATTCCACCAATCCATCTTTTGTTTTGCTCTTATGTTGATCTCTCCTGCAGTTATGTTTCTAATATTCCACTAATCCATCTTTTGCTCTTATGTTGATCTCTCCTGCAGTTATGTTTCTAATATTCCACCAATCCATCTTTTGCTCTTATGTTGATCTCTCCTGCAGTTATGTTTCTAATATTCCACTAATCCATCTTTTGCTCTTATGTTGATCTCTCCTGCAGTTATGTTTCTAATATTCCACTAATCCATCTTTTGCTCCTATGTTGATCTCTCCTGCAGTTATGTTTCTAATATTCCACTAATCCATCTTTTGCTCTTATGTTGATCTCTCCTGCAGTTATGTTTCTAATATTTCACCAATCCATCTTTTGCTCTTATGTTGATCTCTCCTGCAGTTATGTTTCTAATATTCCACCAATCCATCTTTTGCTCTTATGTTGATCTCTCCTGCAGTTATGTTTCTAATATTCCACTAATCCATCTTTTGCTCCTATGTTGATCTCTCTCCTGCAGTTATGTTTCTAATATTCCACTAATCCATCTTTTGCTCTTATGTTGATCTCTCCTGCAGTTATGTTTCTAATATTCCACCAATCCATCTTTTGCTCTTATGTTGATCTCTCCTGCAGTTATGTTTCTAATATTCCACTAATCCATCTTTTGCTCTTATGTTGATCTCTCCTGCAGTTATGTTTCTAATATTCCACTAATCCATCTTTTGCTCCTATGTTGATCTCTCCTGCAGTTATGTTTCTAATATTCCACTAATCCATCTTTTGCTCTTATGTTGATCTCTCCTGCAGTTATGTTTCTAATATTCCACCAATCCATCTTTTGTTTTGCTCTTATGTTGATCTCTCCTGCAGTTATGTTTCTAATATTCCACTAATCCATCTTTTGCTCTTATGTTGATCTCTCCTGCAGTTATGTTTCTAATATTCCACTAATCCATCTTTTGCTCTTATGTTGATCTCTCCTGCAGTTATGTTTCTAATATTCCACCAATCCATCTTTTGCTCTTATGTTGATCTCTCCTGCAGTTATGTTTCTAATATTCCACTAATCCATCTTTTGCTCCTATGTTGATCTCTCCTGCAGTTATGTTTCTAATATTCCACTAATCCATCTTTTGCTCTTATGTTGATCTCTCCTGCAGTTATGTTTCTAATATTCCACCAATCCATCTTTTGCTCTTATGTTGATCTCTCCTGCAGTTCTGTTTCTAATATTCCACTAATCCATCTTTTGCTCTTATGTTGATCTCTCCTGCAGTTATGTTTCTAATATTCCACTAATCCATCTTTTGCTCTTATGTTGATCTCTCCTGCAGTTATGTTTCTAATATTCCACTAATCCATCTTTTGCTCTTATGTTGATCTCTCCTGCAGTTATGTTTCTAATATTCCACCAATCCATCTTTTGCTCTAATGTTGATCTCTCCTGCAGTTATGTTTCTAATATTCCACCAATCCATCTTTTGTTTTGCTCTTATGTTGATCTCTCCTGCAGTTATGTTTCTAATATTCCACTAATCCATCTTTTGCTCCTATGTTGATCTCTCCTGCAGTTATGTTTCTAATATTCCACCAATCCATCTTTTGTTTTGCTCTTATGTTGATCTCTCCTGCAGTTATGTTTCTAATATTCCACTAATCCATCTTTTGCTCTTATGTTGATCTCTCCTGCAGTTATGTTTCTAATATTCCACCAATCCATCTTTTGCTCTTATGTTGATCTCTCCTGCAGTTATGTTTCTAATATTCCACTAATCCATCTTTTGCTCTTATGTTGATCTCTCCTGCAGTTATGTTTCTAATATTCAACTAATCCATCTTTTGCTCCTATGTTGATCTCTCCTGCAGTTATGTTTCTAATATTCCACTAATCCATCTTTTGCTCTTATGTTGATCTCTCCTGCAGTTATGTTTCTAATATTCCACCAATCCATCTTTTGCTCTTATGTTGATCTCTCCTGCAGTTATGTTTCTAATATTCCACTAATCCATCTTTTGCTCTTATGTTGATCTCTCCTGCAGTTATGTTTCTAATATTCCACCAATCCATCTTTTGTTTTGCTCTTATGTTGATCTCTCCTGCAGTTATGTTTCTAATATTCCACTAATCCATCTTTTGCTCTTATGTTGATCTCTCCTGCAGTTATGTTTCTAATATTCCACCAATCCATCTTTTGCTCTTATGTTGATCTCTCCTGCAGTTATGTTTCTAATATTCCACTAATCCATCTTTTGCTCTTATGTTGATCTCTCCTGCAGTTATGTTTCTAATATTCCACTAATCCATCTTTTGCTCCTATGTTGATCTCTCCTGCAGTTATGTTTCTAATATTCCACTAATCCATCTTTTGCTCTTATGTTGATCTCTCCTGCAGTTATGTTTCTAATATTTCACCAATCCATCTTTTGCTCTTATGTTGATCTCTCCTGCAGTTATGTTTCTAATATTCCACCAATCCATCTTTTGCTCTTATGTTGATCTCTCCTGCAGTTATGTTTCTAATATTCCACTAATCCATCTTTTGCTCCTATGTTGATCTCTCTCCTGCAGTTATGTTTCTAATATTCCACTAATCCATCTTTTGCTCTTATGTTGATCTCTCCTGCAGTTATGTTTCTAATATTCCACCAATCCATCTTTTGCTCTTATGTTGATCTCTCCTGCAGTTATGTTTC
Organism: Megaustenia siamemsis; assembly: GCA_032433765.1. Classification (NCBI taxonomy): domain Eukaryota; kingdom Metazoa; phylum Mollusca; class Gastropoda; order Stylommatophora; family Ariophantidae; genus Megaustenia; species Megaustenia siamemsis. The sequence goes on along the minus strand of JAVIAB010000106.1, from coordinate 79,999,124 downwards.
TAATATTCCACTAATCCATCTTTTGCTCTTATGTTGATCTCTCCTGCAGTTATGTTTCTAATATTCCACTAATCCATCTTTTGCTCCTATGTTGATCTCTCCTGCAGTTATGTTTCTAATATTCCACTAATCCATCTTTTGCTCTTATGTTGATCTCTCCTGCAGTTATGTTTCTAATATTCCACCAATCCATCTTTTGTTTTGCTCTTATGTTGATCTCTCCTGCAGTTATGTTTCTAATATTCCACTAATCCATCTTTTGCTCTTATGTTGATCTCTCCTGCAGTTATGTTTCTAATATTCCACTAATCCATCTTTTGCTCTTATGTTGATCTCTCCTGCAGTTATGTTTCTAATATTCCACCAATCCATCTTTTGCTCTTATGTTGATCTCTCCTGCAGTTATGTTTCTAATATTCCACTAATCCATCTTTTGCTCCTATGTTGATCTCTCCTGCAGTTATGTTTCTAATATTCCACTAATCCATCTTTTGCTCTTATGTTGATCTCTCCTGCAGTTATGTTTCTAATATTCCACCAATCCATCTTTTGCTCTTATGTTGATCTCTCCTGCAGTTATGTTTCTAATATTCCACCAATCCATCTTTTGCTCTTATGTTGATCTCTCCTGCAGTTATGTTTCTAATATTCCACTAATCCATCTTTTGCTCTTATGTTGATCTCTCCTGCAGTTATGTTTCTAATATTCCACCAATCCATCTTTTGTTTTGCTCTTATGTTGATCTCTCCTGCAGTTATGTTTCTAATATTCCACTAATCCATCTTTTGCTCCTATGTTGATCTCTCTCCTGCAGTTATGTTTCTAATATTCCACTAATCCATCTTTTGCTCTTATGTTGATCTCTCCTGCAGTTATGTTTCTAATATTCCACCAATCCATCTTTTGCTCTTATGTTGATCTCTCCTGCAGTTCTGTTTCTAATATTCCACTAATCCATCTTTTGCTCTTATGTTGATCTCTCCTGCAGTTATGTTTCTAATATTCCACTAATCCATCTTTTGCTCCTATGTTGATCTCTCCTGCAGTTATGTTTCTAATATTCCACTAATCCATCTTTTGCTCTTATGTTGATCTCTCCTGCAGTTATGTTTCTAATATTCCACTAATCCATCTTTTGCTCTTATGTTGATCTCTCCTGCAGTTATGTTTCTAATATTCCACTAATCCATCTTTTGCTCTTATGTTGATCTCTCCTGCAGTTATGTTTCTAATATTCCACCAATCCATCTTTTGCTCTAATGTTGATCTCTCCTGCAGTTATGTTTCTAATATTCCACCAATCCATCTTTTGTTTTGCTCTTATGTTGATCTCTCCTGCAGTTATGTTTCTAATATTCCACTAATCCATCTTTTGCTCCTATGTTGATCTCTCCTGCAGTTATGTTTCTAATATTCCACTAATCCATCTTTTGCTCTTATGTTGATCTCTCCTGCAGTTATGTTTCTAATATTCCACCAATCTATCTTTTGCTCTTATGTTGATCTCTCCTGCAGTTATGTTTCTAATATTCCACTAATCCATCTTTTGCTCTTATGTTGATCTCTCCTGCAGTTATGTTTCTAATATTCCACTAATCCATATTTTGCTCCTATGTTGATCTCTCCTGCAGTTATGTTTCTAATATTCCACTAATCCATCTTTTGCACTTATGTTGATCTCTCCTGCAATTATGTTTCTAATATTCCATCAATCCATCTTTTGCTCGTATGTTGATCTCTCCTGCAGTTATGTTTCTAATATTCCACTAATCCATCTTTTGCTCTTATGTTGATCTCTCCTGCAGTTATGTTTCTAATATTCCATCAATCCATCTTTTGCTCCTATGTTGATCTCTCCTGCAGTTATGTTTCTAATATTCCACTAATCCATCTTTTGCTCTTATGTTGATCTCTCCTGCAATTATGTTTCTAATATTCCACTAATCCATCTTTTGCTCTTATGTTGATCTCTCCTGCAGTTATGTTTCTAATATTCCACTAATCCATCTTTTGCTCTTATGTTGATCTCTCCTGCAGTTATGTTTCTAATATTCCACCAATCCATCTTTTGCTCTAATGTTGATCTCTCCTGCAGTTATGTTTCTAATATTCCACCAATCCATCTTTTGTTTTGCTCTTATGTTGATCTCTCCTGCAGTTATGTTTCTAATATTCCACTAATCCATCTTTTGCTCTTATGTTGATCTCTCCTGCAGTTATGTTTCTAATATTCCACTAATCCATCTTTTGCTCTTATGTTGATCTCTCCTGCATTTATATTTCTAATATTCCACTAATCCATCTTTTGCTCTTATGCTGATCTCTCCTGCAGTTATGTTTCTAATATTCCATCAATCCATCTTTTGCTCTTATGTTGATCTCTCCTGCAGTTATGTTTCTAATATTCCACTAATCCATCTTTTGCTCGTATGTTGATCTCTCCTGCAGTTATGTTTCTAATATTCCACTAATCCATCTTTTGCTCTTATGTTGATCTCTCCTGCAGTTATGTTTCTAATATTCCACTAATCCATCTTTTGCTCTTATGTTGATCTCTCCTGCAGTTATGTTTCTAATATTCCATCAATCCATCTTTTGCTCTTATGTTGATCTCTCCTGCAGTTATGTTTCTAATATTCCACTAATCCATCTTTTGCTCTTATGTTGATCTCTCCTGCAGTTATGTTTCTAATATTCCATCAATCCATCTTTTGCTCTTATGTTGATCTCTCCTGCAGTTATGTTTCTAATATTCCACTAATCCATCTTTTGCTCTTATGTTGATCTCTCCTGCAGTTATGTTTCTAATATTCCACTAATCCATCTTTTGCTCTTATGTTGATCTCTCCTGCAGTTATGTTTCTAATATTCCACTAATCCATCGTTTGCTCTTATGTTGATCTCTCCTGCAGTTATGTTTCTAATATTCCACTAATCCACCTTTTGCTCTTATGTTGATCTCTCCTGCAGTTATGTTTCTAATATTCCACTAATCCATCTTTTGCTCTTATGTTGATCTCTCCTGCAGTTATGTTTCTAATATTCCACTAATCCATCTTTTGCTCTTATGTTGATCTCTCCTGCAGTTATGTTTCTAATATTCCATCAATCCATCTTTTGCTCTTATGTTGATCTCTCCTGCAGTTATGTTTCTAATATTCCACTAATCCATCTTTTGCTCTTATGTTGATCTCTCCTGCAGTTATGTTTCTAATATTCCATCAATCCATCTTTTGCTCTTATGTTGATCTCTCCTGCAGTTATGTTTCTAATATTCCACTAATCCATCTTTTGCTCTTATGTTGATCTCTCCTGCAGTTATGTTTCTAATATTCCACTAATCCATCTTTTGCTCTTATGTTGATCTCTCCTGCAGTTATGTTTCTAATATTCCATCAATCCATCTTTTGCTCTTATGTTGATCTCTCCTGCAGTTATGTTTCTAATATTCCACTAATCCACCTTTTGCTCTTATGTTGATCTCTCCTGCAGTTATGTTTCTAATATTCCACTAATCCATCTTTTGCTCTTATGTTGATCTCTCCTGCAGTTATGTTTCTAATATTCCACTAATCCATCTTTTGCTCTTATGTTGATCTCTCCTGCAGTTATGTTTCTAATATTCCATCAATCCATCTTTTGCTCTTATGTTGATCTCTCCTGCAGTTATGTTTCTAATATTCCACCAATCCATCTTTTGCTCTTATGTTGATCTCTCCTGCAGTTATGTTTCTAATATTCCATCAATCCATCTTTTGCTCTTATGTTGATCTCTCCTGCAGTTATGTTTCTAATATTCCACTAATCCATCTTTTGCTCTTATGTTGATCTCTCCTGCAGTTATGTTTCTAATATTCCACTAATCCATCTTTTGCTCTTATGTTGATCTCTCCTGCAGTTATGTTTCTAATATTCCACTAATCCATCTTTTGCTCTTATGTTGATCTCTCCTGCAGTTATGTTTCTAATATTCCATCAATCCATCTTTTGCTCTTATGTTGATCTCTCCTGCAGTTATGTTTCTAATATTCCACTAATCCATCTTTTGCTCTTATGTTGATCTCTCCTGCAGTTATGTTTCTAATATTCCATCAATCCATCTTTTGCTCTTATGTTGATCTCTCCTGCAGTTATGTTTCTAATATTCCACTAATCCATCTTTTGCTCTTATGTTGATCTCTCCTGCAGTTATGTTTCTAATATTCCACTAATCCATCTTTTGCTCTTATGTTGATCTCTCCTGCAGTTATGTTTCTAATATTCCACTAATCCATCGTTTGCTCTTATGTTGATCTCTCCTGCAGTTATGTTTCTAATATTCCACTAATCCACCTTTTGCTCTTATGTTGATCTCTCCTGCAGTTATGTTTCTAATATTCCACTAATCCATCTTTTGCTCTTATGTTGATCTCTCCTGCAGTTATGTTTCTAATATTCCACTAATCCATCTTTTGCTCTTATGTTGATCTCTCCTGCAGTTATGTTTCTAATATTCCACTAATCCATCTTTTGCTCTTATGTTGATCTCTCCTGCAGTTATGTTTCTAATATTCCACTAATCCATCTTTTTCGTGACCCTTGGAAAATTTAAATACTTGGATTAGCGAACACCAGAGTAAAAGTACAAGTAAAGAAAAAATTGACAGTGAGGACAGATAACGTTATGATTTCACATCATACGTAGCGTCAACAGGCTTCGGTGGAGACAAACTGTAGAACATTGGCATCTGAACAGTTGTAGAAGAAAGTGACGGAACTAAAACTGTTGCTCTGGGTAGGGCTTCGGGGACACGGTTACTGTCAGCAATGGGTCGACTTTTCGTTCAGTTCTTGGAAGGTATAACTATATAGGACTTTCGGTCATAGCTTGGGAAGGTATCATTATATAGGACTTTCCGTCAGACCTTTGGAAGATAGCGTTATATAGGACTTTCGGTCAGAGCTTGGGCAGGTAGCATTATATAGAACTTTCGGTCAGAGCTTGGGCAGGTAGCATTATATAGGACTTTCGGTCAGAACTTGGGCAGGTAGCATTATATAGGACCTTCGGTCAGAGCTTGGGCATGTAGCATTATATAGGACTTTCGGTCAGAGCTTGGGCAGGTAGCATTATATAGGACTTTCGGTCAGAGCTTGGGCATGTAGCATTATATAGGACTTTCGGTCAGAGCTTTGGAAGGTAGCATTATATAGGACTTTCGGTCAGAGCTTGGGTAGGTAGCATTATATAGGACTTTCGGTCAGAGCTTGTGTAGGTAGCATTATATAGGACTTTCGGTCAGAGCTTGGGCAGGGAGCATTATATAGGACCTTCGGTCAGAGCTTGGGCAGGTAACATTATATAGGACTTTCGGTCAGAGCTTTGGAAGGTAGCATTATATAGGACTTTCGGTCAGAGCTTGGGTAGGTAGCATTATATAGGACTTTCGGTCAGAGCTTGGGCAGGTAGTATTATATAGGACTTTCGGTCAGAGCTTTGGAAGGTAGCATTATATAGGACTTTCGGTCAGAGCTTTGGAAGGTAGCATTATATAGGACTTTCGGTCAGAGCTTGGGCAGGTAGCATTATATAGGACTTTCGATCAGAGCTTGGGCAGGTAGCATTATATAGGACTTTCGATCAGAGCTTGGGCAGGTAGCATTATATAGGACTTTCGATCAGAGCTTTGGAAGGTAGCATTATATAGGACTTTCGGTCAGAGCTTAGGCAGGTAGCATTATATAGGACTTTCGATCAGAGCTTGGGCAGGTAGCATTATATAGGACTTTCGATCAGAGCTTGGGCAGGTAGCATTATATAGGACTTTCGATCAGAGCTTTGGAAGGTAGCATTATATAGGACTTTCGGTCAGAGCTTTGGAAGGTGGCATTATATAGGACTTTCGTTCAGTGCCTCGAAAGATGTCGATAGGATGTCGTCGACATGAATCTCTCTCTCTTTCCCCTCTCTCTCTCTCTCTCTCTCTCTCTCTCTCTTTCTCAAACACATACACACAGATAGACACACACACACATGAGAAGAAAGAACGACGTAGTTAACATTGGAGGAAGCTGCCATGGATCACTCAAAGTGACAGTTACCTCCGATTTCACTCTTGTCATCTGTACTCCAAGCAAGCAGGTAGCACAATACCAACAATTTTGTTCTATAATGTTCTATTTACACGATAATATAGAACGTGGCGTATTTACCAAACAGTGAATTGTATGAGGGCAGCTAACTTGGGCCCACTTTTCTTCACGTTTGCCATTTTCTTGTTTGACCTTTGTCCCCACCTGGATATGGTTACCTTTCTGCACACCGAGGTCTCATTCACATGTCTCGGCACGTCGCTAAATGTTGTATTTCGTACTGCTGGAGGCGCTAGTTATATTATAATGCTAACACTGCAAGACGCTCTCTCAGACATCTTTCAGAGCATTGAATAGCCCTTTTTTTTGCAAGCTCTGAACTTTATCCTCTCCTCAGCGACCCCTAATACCAAAAGGGGTACCTAGTTTTATCAGAAATGGGGGGAAAAAGGCGGCTCCGTATACACATTGAGCATGTGAAAGAACCTTTATAAACTTGAAAATCTAAAAGATTACCTTTCGTTGCTCGGGTCACATTAAAAACAGAAATTAATCATTCAAGAAATAAAGGACAGCTTTTGTTCGCTGTCAGAGAAGATAGAACTAGTCCAGTACCCTAGTGCAGTAGATACCAGAACACTGTGGCATTCCTGGACACGAGAAAGCAATTGAACTCGCAAAAGTATACGGGAGCCTTCAACAGTCCAACTAACCCTTGAGCGTCTATGAAATAAAAACATTACTGAACCCAGCAAGAAAATCAGAATGGAGGGAGTTACATGGAAAATATGAGCCAGAATATGACAACTTAAACAAACGTAGCTGACATGAGCAGACCAAGATATTGAGACTTAGAACAGGTTTTTGTGGTCTCGGAGCACATCTACACATGATAGGACTCAGTGACTTTGCAACATGTGACCGTGGTGCATCCAAACAAACTCAACAGCATATACTACAGGACTGTAGCACTCTCAATACCCTAACAACATACATATGGCCCACAGAAACAACCCTACATGACAAGTTATGGGGAACCGGTGATGGCCTCAAACGCACTGTCCTGTTTGTGACCCAAGTTGGTCTAAATTCATAGCAATAGTTGATCGCTGAAAAATAATAAGAAGAAGAAGACAGAAATGTAAAATCCGTAGTATATTTAAACAAAGTGATAAGCCTTTCTGAAATAACCGGGGAGTGAGGAGACTATTGGTTACTACGCCCAGAGATCGTCCTGAGCTATGAGGAAACGTCACGTGTATTGTCCGAGCGTCATGAGATCTTAGCAACAAATACACAGAAATGAGCACACACAAAATAAAGAAAGAAAAGTCCAAGCATATTCAGAATAAATTATTTATTTTCTTTAAACAAAAATCATAGAAAGTTAGTCATGCGTGTACGTCAATTCCTTATAGAAGAGCATTCATGCATGACAGTACCGATTACTTATTCCTTGCAAGCTGCAAAAGAAAATAATGAATGTTTACACGTCTCTTGAACATGCCTTGTTGGGCTGGAAGATAATGGCAGGTGGAATGACATCACAGCTAAGTACGTGAATGACTGCTAACTGATGCAGGACGAGTCGTTGCTTGGTGCTATAAATAGATCCAGGCGTTCAGGCATTCACAGCCTGGAGGAACATCTATATAATGATGATACAGCTGAACGGGCACCAGGTGCGGTCTTGCGTTAAATCAGAACTTGAATTGTTAGGAAGTTTCAGTCAGAGCAGGCTGTAAAATGTAGAGGGACATTAGAATCATCATTTGGTGTCCCTTGAGTTAACGATCAATTATTTAGCAATGAGCTAACTCTAGTCTATTTTGTTTACTCAACCAATATGAGACAACATAATAGGTCATGTTTTTTGTTTGTTTACAAAACAAATATGAGACAATATATTATCTTTTTAGAGCCACACATCCTTTGCTTTAAATTATCTCCTATTATCTATCTACCTACCACATCGTGCCGACTTACGTCATGACAAGAAGCAGCGTGTACGCGAGTGTATATAAAAGAACGTTCCAAATACAAGCCACTATAGACTGCTGCCACCAAGAAGACGACATTAATGTGCTAAGTAAAGTCGTATACGACCGGGTAAAGACCGTAGATTCCACCATAAGTGTTGCATAAAATAAGTCTAGTTATTTTATGCTGAATATATTGTAAGCTTTAGAGTTAATACAGCAGGAAGTCGGCGCCTGGGAGTCATGACACAGGCGGGCTCACCTCCCTTAGAGTGTCAAGAAGCTTAAGGGCCAAAACACTTGCTCGCCGGGGTCCCCACTTCTGATGATCAGATTTCCTGCTGTGAAACACTGTATAGAGTTTCCTACTACTTTCTTCTTACGTGTCTGCTAACTGTTTATGAGCCACTTACGTGATACCGAACAGGATCAATGTAACAAGAAACACTTCACATACAAACCACTCAACGATCTTAACGTCATGGTGTTACAATCTTAATAAAATCCCGTACTGGTTCATCACGAATGTGAAGGCTACTGTAAACGGTCTTCAATATCTGGCTCCTAACAGATTGCTTCGTGGTGTTATTACTCAACATTGAAGTATACCTTTTGTCCTAATCCAGTGGGCGCTAATCTATTCTCATGGCCGCTTCTAGATAGGAAAGAAGGCGCTGGTTAGGTCACTAGCTCGTGGTGACTCCGTTCACAGATTAACTTGTCTGATTGGATTTGTTGAGATGGTAGAGCTACGACAGGCCTCGACCCCCAAATTCCGTGCTGGTGTCGTTGGCGTTGAACAGAAAAGCGTGGATATAACAATATCTTATAAATACACGTCATAAGTACGCCTATTTAGCGCTATTTTAGAGCCCGTTTATAGGGCAATAGACCCTGCAGACTGGGAAGAGACTGCTGCAGACCGACATCTTTTCGAAACACACTCTAAAGCTCCAATTCAAGCAAGAAGCGGACACATTGATAGAAAAAGAAAATACACGGCGAAAGAAAAGAAAAAAACATTTCCTAGGGCCACTGTAAAATCCATAGTCAACAATGACTGGCGGAGGCTACTACTACATAATCCATAGTCAACTATGACTGGCGTAGGCTACTACTACATAATCCATAGTCAACAATGACTGACGGAGGCTACTACTACATAATCCATAGTCAACAATGACTGACGGAGGCTACTACTACATAATCCATAGTCAACAATGACTGACGGAGGCTACTACTACATAATCCATAGTCAACAATGACTGACGGAGGCTACTACTACATAATCCATAGTCAACAATGACTGACGGAGGCTACTACTACATAATCCATAGTCAACAATGACTGACGGAGGCTACTACTACATAATCCATAGTCAACTATGACTGACGGAGGCTACTACTACATAATCCATAGTCAACAATGACTGACGGAGGCTACTGCTACATAATCCATAGTCAACAATGACTGACGGAGGCTACTGCTACATAATCCATAGTCAACAATGACTGACGGAGGCTACTACTACATAATCCATAGTCAACAATGACTGACGGAGGCTACTACTACATAATCCATAGTCAACAATGACTGACGGAGGCTACTACTACATAATCCATAGTCAACAATGACTGACGGAGGCTACTACTACATAATCCATTGTCAACAATGACTGACGGAGGCTATTACTACATAATCCATTGTCAACAATGACTGACGGAGGCTACTACTACATAATCCATTGTCAACAATGACTGACGGAGGCTACTACTACATAATCCATTGTCAACAATGACTGACGGAGGCTACTGCTACATAATCCATTGTCAACAATGACTGACGGAGGCTACTGCTACATAATCCATAGTCAACAATGACTGACGGAGGCTACTGCTACATAATCCATAGTCAACAATGACTGACGGAGGCTACTGCTACATAATCCATAGTCAACAATGACTGACGGAGGCTACTGCTACATAATCCATAGTCAACAATGACTGACGGAGGCTACTGCTACTAGAGGGTGTGAGACTAAGAGGAACAACCGTCGTAAAGAAAAATAAGATGACTATATATTCTGTTTGTATAAAAATATATTCTGTTGCGCGCATAGATAAAATGGTATTAATGAGGAGGGGGAGAAAAGGGGGGGGGGGAGGCGGACACGACACGAGATTAGAGAACCATGCATGGAATAGAGATGCTTGCAGAATAGAACCGCTGATATCATTTTTGCTTTTTTTAATCCGTGAATTATGTCATTAGCGACGCCCAAGACAAACCCAAGTCAGAAGTATTTGTCACAAATATGGACACTCTTCCATTGGTCTCATGGCCTTTCATGTCTGCGGCAACACTATTTCCTTCTCCTACTTCTCTCTCTCTCTCTCTCGTCCCCCCCCCCCCAACTCAAGCACAGTTTCAGGCGAATGTCCTCTTCCCTTTAAACATGTGTCAGGTGTTGTGGTGGGCGAACGTGGTAGGACAATTAGGCTTACATCATCAGCAAGTACCGGGCCTACTGGCGTAGGTGATCATGTCTCTCCACAACTTTCGATCTCGACAGTTCTTTATCATTTCTGTTGTTAACTTTCTGCCAAGCCATTCTCTTAAGCTGTCTGGTATTTTTTCTCTTTGCTTCCCTTTATCTCTTCCCTCAATTTTTCCAGTTGTTACAATATATTCCAGTTGTTCTCTTCTCATTACATGGCCAAAAAATGATGATTGTTTCTTCCTAATATTGGAAATTAGCTCTCTTTTTGCTTTGACTTCTTTCAGAACATTTTCATTACTCTTCTTAGCTGTCCATGGTATTCTCAATATTCTTCTGTAAAACCACATTTCTACAGACTCCAGTGATTTTCTTGTCTGCTGTCCTATTGTCCATGATTCACATCCATATGTTAAGACTGGCTCTACATTACATTTAAGAACTCTTTTTTTGTTTCTATTGTCAACAATGGATTGCATAGTATCTTCCTCATTTTCTGGAAAGCTGCTTTTGCCTGAGCCATTCTGCATCTCACCTCTTTTGTACAACATCCGTCTGAGGTTAACAAAGTTCCCAAATATTTAAATTCATTTACCTGTTTTAATATTGTTCCACTTCTCTTTATTCTACACTGAGGTGATGTCTTTTTCTTTGTTGTTACCATTACTTCTGTCTTTTTTCTATTAAGGCTGAGTCCTTTATTTTTGCTTTCTTTCACTAAAATGTCAAACATTTCTTGTAACTCATTTCGACTCTTAGCGATTAATACTGTATCATCAGCATACCTTAGATTATTTATATTATGACCTCCAACTGTTATTCCAGGCATGCCCCTCATGGATCTTAAAATAATTTCACTATAAATATTAAACAAATCTGGTGACAGCACACAACCTTGTCTAACACCCTGTTTTATTTGTTGAAACATTCCCAATTGGTTTCCAGTTATTATGGCCGCTGTTTGTTGCCAGTACATATTCTTTATTATTCTTAGATCTTTGCCGTCTACGTTTATGCTTTCTAAAATTTTGATTATTTCTTGGTGCTTTACTTTGTCAAATGCTTTGGTGTAACCTATGAAACATAGGTATAGATCTGTTTTCACTTCTATGGCTCTTTCTACTAAAGATCTTATGATATAAATGGCATTGCTTGTTCCTTTATCTCTAACAAAACCACACTGTTCATCACTAATTTCTGGACTGATTTTGTTTCGCACTCTTCGCATGATGATTCTTAGTAATATCTTAGTCATATGACTCATAAGACATATTGTGCGATGATCATCGCATTCAATCGCACCCGATTTCTTTGGTAGGGCTATGAATATTGATTTGAGCATGTCGTCTGGTATATATCCGCTGTTGTAGATATCATTCAATATTTTTGTTATTATTCCTATTCCAAAATCACCCATGGCTTCAATCTCTTCTTTAGTTATATTATCTGGTCCATGAGCTTTTCCTGCTTTCATGTTGCGCAAGGCGTCTTCCACTTCTTCTCTGAGTATTTCTGGTCCTTCTCCATTACCCTTAATATTTACTTCCGTTCGTTCATCATTATAAAGATCTTTAATGTATTCTGTCCATCGTTCCCTTATGTTTTCTTGTTCAATCAACAGTTCTCTTTTCTTTGATCTTAAACATTCAGTTTTTGATTGCGTTTTTCTTCCTGTTAATTCCTCAATTTGTTTGTATATAGCTTTAGCATCTCCTTTTTGTTGCATTTCAATCTCTCTGCATCTCTCTTTTAGCCATGCTTCTTTTGCTTCATTGCATTTTATTACAATTTTTTAAATTTAATCTCTTATACTCATCTTTATTTTCTTTATTTCTTCTTCTTGTATCCATTAGCTGCAAAATGTCATCTGTCATCCATTTCTTTCTTGAATTTGTCCTCACTGGTGGTATGAACTCTTTTGATGTTTGTTGTATTGATTCATTTAGCATTTCCCACTTTTCATCAATGCTTTGTATCTTCTCTATTGCATTGTACCGGTTCTGAATTGTGATTATACATTTGTCCTGCAGCTTTTTGAGTAAATCTATATGTATATATGGATGAGTAATTGACGTTTCAAGCCGGGCCTCGCTGCTTGGACCAGTGGTGGTTGCCGCAGAAAGAAATCACAAATACAATTCTCAACTGGTGCTGTCCGGATTTGAACTCACAACCTCTCTGTCTCGAGACCATCTTTGATAGCATGTATGCACTCTATATATATAATTATATATGTTTTGTGATGCTATCACTTTTGATTGTCTTTGTTTGAGAAGTTCTAATGCTGTTTTATTAACAAGTGATTTTTATAATTTTACAGCTGCAAACTTTTGTACAGTTTGTTTCCTTCTGTTTCGAAATGGTTTTCCCATTCTCACTGCATCATTTACAGAGTACATCGTAGCTACCTCGTCATAGAAGAAATGTCCACAAAACTCAGACCAGCATCTTGGTTACGAATTTATCTCGTCTCTGCAAGACCACACAAATATCATTTCTGAATTTGAGATGTTAAACTTCCAAAGAAAGTATTCGACCAGACAGTATTACCGTGACAAAAATCATGAAATATTCGTTCAGAAATCTACACATTTAAATAAAAGTTGAATAATTCCTTCAGAAAATATCAAAATTGATATCTAAAGAAGGAACACCATGCACAACAATAGGTGAATCTTTGGTTTTGCCAGCGGAATCTGTTGTTATTACAACCATCATAATTTAAGCAAAAAATATAATTGTTTTATGCATATTATATTATATATAATATTATTTACGGGTTAGTTATTACGGGTTATCATCGATGCACTTCGAACATATCCATAGGTGCTCAGACCCCTCCTCAGCAAATCCAGCGATTGCCGACTCTATTTTTGTTGATATGTTCTCTTATGCGCCTACTAAAGCTCTCGTTTCCTTGTTGTACCCATCTTTACTCCCATCTCCTTTATTCGAAAGAGAGAAGTGTGATCATGGTTGTCGAAGTCCTGCGCTCTTCCCGCATCTCGATGATAATTGATTTTGCCAATGACGTCTTGGTCTGTGCTCTCATAATGGAATGTTTTCAGCTTGCTTTTCTGGCTTCTATTTCTGCCTTTTACAAATAGGATGACACAAGGAAAGTGATCACTTCCGTAGAATCCTAGTATACTCCACCTGTATCCAGGTGCGAAAGTGGAAGACATCAGTGCCAGTCTATGACACTATCAGAGTTCCCTGCTCGAGTGGCCATTCTTTTTGCCCTTCCATTATTCAAGCACACTAAATCAGCTGATACCAGTGCGTCCTCTAGTCATCTCCATGCTAGTTGGTTGTGACGTTACCCTATTGGTTGCCTCTAGGTATTCTCCCTGCTAATCGGTTGTGACGTTACCCTATTGGTTGCCTCTAGGTATTCTCCCTGCTAATCGGTTGTGACGTTACCCTATTGGTTGCCTCTAGGTATTCTCCCTGCTAATCGGTTGTGACGTTACCCTATTGGTTGCCTCTAGGTATTCTCTCTGCTAGTTGGTTGTGACGTTACCCTATTGGTTGCCTCTAGGTATTATCTCTGCTTGTTGGCTATGACGTTAACTCACTGTTTGTCCTTCCATCATTCAAGCAGACTAAATAGACCGACACCAGTGCGTCCTCTAGTATCCTCCCTGCTTGTTGGTTATGACGTTTCTCCACTGGTTGCCTCTAGCATTAAAGTCTCCACAGAAGATGACGTTTTCAGCGAACATGAAGAGATTTTGCCATTGTTGTGTGTCCACCTTCCCGTTACAGGCATGCACATTTACAACCACTAAAGGAACTAGGGTCTGCACCCTAACCGTATGTACCTGCAATTCTGCATTGTCCCACGCAGACATATCAACCTCAGCTGCTACCATGTTGTTTCACACAAGGATACCCTGTCCAAGGTGTCATCTATACCCTGTCCAAGGTGTCATCTATACCCTGTCCAAGGTGTCATCTATACCCTGTCCAAGGTGTCATCTATACCCTGTCCAAGGTGTCATCTATACCCTGTCCAAGGTGTCATCTATACCCTGTCCAAGGTGTCATCTATACCCTGTCCAAGGTGTCATCTATACCCTGTCCAAGGTGCCATCTATACCTTGTCCAAGGTGTCATCTATACCTTGTCCAAGGTGTCATCTATACCTTGTCCAAGGTGTCATCTATACCTTGTCCAAGGTGTCATCTATACCTTGTCCAAGGTGTCATCTATACCTTGTCCAAGGTGTCATCTATTGCAGAAACAGTATAATGCAGGGACACTAACTGCCCTATCACCAAAAAGTGTTTCTTGTAAAATAAATATATCGTTGCCGCACAGTAGCTTATCAAGAATAGGTCGGCATTGATTTATTGAGCCACAGTTCCAGTTTGTAGCGCGTACATACTATAGGCCTAGCCTCTCTCATTTCGGCTGTTCCTTGCACGATCCAGTACATGACTTTTTTGTTATTTTCATTTTTCGGTATGGCCGTTTTGACTTCACTTGAACACTTCTTGTCGTCATTGTTGATTGTGTCGCTGAAAGTCGGCGGTTCAGTGTGGATGATCTAGACCCACGTGCGCTCGTTCGGTCGCACGGTCCAGAACCCGTTTCCACGTTATAGACTGCCCAATCCCAGTCTTACAGTTCTTCGGCACATGGATACACTGCGAGCTCGTTATATTCTTCATCCGGAATCACGAGCACTGAAATTACGCTTTCTTGCCAACGAACCGGCGAAAAGAACATCGCCATCTTTGGTCTTGGGTCGCAACGTGAGCGCAATATATATGTGTGTGTGTTTTGGTGGGTGTGTATGTGTGTGAGAGAGAGAGAGAGAGAGAGAGAGAGAGAGAGAGAGAGAGAGAGAGAGAGCTATGGCTAATTTTCGTCTTGACAGACGGTTTAGTGAAAGCTATTGTGTATTTTTTATAAAGTTTTATTTTTGTCGAACAGCCTCTCTCGTGGCTTGATATACCAATGTTTGATAAACACACTCGGCGACACATTGGTGCTTTCTTCCTCACTTCACTACGCCTTCTCTGCCTGGGCACAGAACATGGAGATAGTGCTTTACCCAGTCGCATTCTCCCCCTCTACCACGTTACCCCAAAAAGTATGTGCTGATGGTCTGTAAAATGTGTGGTCACTAACACCATCTTCCTATACGCCACTTGGTGTGACGGGGGCTATTTACTTTATTTTACTTACTATCCCCCTCTACCACGTTGCCTCAAAAAGTATGTGCTGATGGTCTGTAAAATGTATGGTCACTAACACCATCTTCCCTATACGCCACTTGGTGTGACGGGGGCTATTTACTTTATTTTACTTACTATCCCCCTCTACCACGTTGCCTCAAAAAGTATGTGCTGATGGTCTGTAAAATGTATGGTCACTAACACCATCTTCCCTATACGCCACTTGGTGTGACGGGGGCTATTTACTTTATTTTACTTACTATCCCCCTCTACCACGTTGCCTCAAAAAGTATGTGCTGATGGTCTGTAAAATGTATGGTCACTAACACCATCTTCCCTATACGCCACTTGGTGTGACGGGGGCTATTTACTTTATTTTACTTACTATCCCCCTCTACCACGTTGCCTCAAAAAGTATGTGCTGATGGTCTGTAAAATGTATGGTCACTAACACCATCTTCCCTATACGCCACTTGGTGTGACGGGGGCTATTTACTTTATTTTACTTACTATCCCCCTCTACCACGTTGCCTCAAAAAGTATGTGCTGATGGTCTGTAAAATGTATGGTCACTAACACCATCTTCCCTATACGCCACTTGGTGTGACGGGGGCTATTTACTTTATTTTACTTACTATCCCCCTCTCGGCTTCGTTTCCGAATGTGGGACGAGTTCTATACCCTGCGAATTGAAAGAAGGTGCAGGGGATGCCAGAAAGAGGGTTAATACATATATATGTAAATATAAACACGATCTATATGAAAGGACAAAAGGGGGGAGGGGGCACGGGGAGAAAACAAAATCGGAGGTCACATGTTAAAAAAGACGCCCACGTGAGAATATTCTCCAACAGCATGTAAATGTTTTCAACATAATATCTTCAATCTGTCCAACTTTGCAATATCTTTAATGTGGCCACGTGGAGTGTATGACATGTGACCGGATATGCCTCATGTTGACACTTTCTTTTGAAGTAGGCGAGATAAGCAATAAGTGTTGGAGGATTTCCATATCTGGTACTGTCAAATGAAAGTTCATTTTACGGACAAGTATGTAGCTTGTGATTTCCGGCCAATTAGAGGATCCGTGAACAATTGTTACAACACAAGCGTGGGTGACAAAGAGGTAAATATTCATTTCTTGAATTGTGTCATAATTGAAGATTAGCAACATACATTAAACATGTGACCGCATTGACCCAAGTTTTTACGAGATATGTTCGCGGAAATTACAATTTTGTACTTCAGCCCTTGCTCCAGTCAAAGGGCAGACAAAATGTAAGAATTACACAAACCATCGCCCTCCGATTTGGATTCTATTTTTTTCCTAACATTCATTTATTGGGTGCTGTCTTCATGTTGATGGTTGGATACCATGGAGCATTCATTCATTTATTGGGTGCCGTCTCCGTTTTGAAGGTTGGCTACCATGGAGCATTCATTCATTTATTGGGTGCTGTCTTCATGTTGATGGTTGGATACCATGGAGCATTCATTCATTTATTGGGTGCCGTCTCCGTTTTGAAGGTTGGCTACCATGGAGCATTCATTCATTTATTGGGTGCCGTCTCCGTTTTGAAGGTTGGCTACCATGGAGCATTCAATCATTTATTGGGTGCCGTCTCCGTTTTGAAGGTTGGCTACCATGGAGCATTCAATCATTTATTGGGTGCCGTCTCCGTTTTGAAGGTTGGCTACCATGGAGCATTCATTCATTTAGTGCCGTCTTCGTGTCGAAGTTGGCTACCATGGAGCACCATTCATTTATTGGGCGCCGTCTTTATGTCGAAGGTTGGCTATCATGGAGCACCATTCATTCATTGGGTGCCGTCTTCATGTCGAAGTTGGCTACCATGGAGCACCATTCATTCATTGGGCGCCGTCTTCATGTCGAAGGTTGGCTACCATGGAGCACCATTCATTCATTGGGTGCCGTCTTCATGTCGAAGGTTGATTACCATGGAGCGCTACTTGTCTTGAAGGTGCATGCCGCTATAGATTCAACTGTTCAGCTTTTCATGTTATCAGTCTTGTTTAGTCTTGGTCTGCCTCGTCTACTTTCTACCATCCCTTCCAAGATGACTTTCAGAGGGGTATTATGTCTCTTCACATGACCAAACAATTTCAGTTGTCTTGTTCAAATTGTGTTTAGTAGTTCTTTTTTCATTTTCAGCTGATTCAGAAATTCATAGTTTGTCTTCTTTTCCGCCCACCCATTTCTACCCATTTTCTGAAGATCCACATTTCAAAGGCTTCAATTTTCTGCTCTATTTTCTTATTTAATGTCCACATTTCTGCATCATACAGGAATGTAGATTAAACGTAACATTTTACTATTTGTAGTTTTAGTTCTGCTTTGATGTGAGCATATTTTTCATGCTGTTAAAATTGCTGCCTGCCATTCCTATTCTTTTGTTTATTTCTGTCATATATTTTCCATCACTTGTTATGACATGTCCAAGATAGCTATATATTTTTTTTAACTTTTTCTATTTTCTTTCAATCTACTTTATTATGTATTTGTACATTTTGTGTGTTTTCTCTGCATATAATGATAGTTTTAGTCTTTATAATATTGATATCCAATCAATAGTATTTGCTAATCGTGTTTATTATGTTCATTAGTTGTAGATATTTTTGATTTTTTTCCCCCATTAGTATAGTATCATCAACATATATCTTAGATTATTGATTACTGTCCATGATTCGCTTCTATATGTCAGAATTGGCTTTATATAGTACAGATTAACTCTCTTTCTCATTTCTATTGACATAGATTTCTTGTATAAGACGTTTTTCATTTCCTGAAATGCTATTTTCGTTAGCTATTCATTTTATTTTTTTTTATTTATGTGGTGTATATTTTTATATTTTATTTATGATGTTATTATTGTACCCAAGTATTTGACGCTCTGCACTTGGTTTCGATTTGTCCTGTTTATTTTATGCTGCATGATGGTGATGATTGTTTCTTCAATATGACCATTACTTCTGTTTTCTTACTATTCAGACTGAGACCTTTTATGTTGCTTTTTTTTTTTTTACTATTATGTCTATCATTAGTTGTAGTTCATTCTCTGTCTCTGCTATTAAGACTGTGTCATCCGAATACCGCAAATTATTTATGTTGTGACCGCTGACTTCAATTCCTTGTTTGTCTGCTATTGATCTCATAATATGTTCGCTGTAAAGTGAAAACAGATCCGATGCCATCCATTTCATTCATCTTTTCCTCACTCTCTCCCTTGTTGCTTTCCCACCTTATTTCCTCGTACCACAACTTTATTTCTTACTACAACATTCCTCCCTTCACTACTTCCCTTCAGTTAACTTTCCTACAGTGAGCTTTCCTTACAGTTAACTTACATAACACTACTTTCAACAGTTAACTTTCTTTACACTACTTTCCTACAGTTAACTTTACTTAACTACTTCCCTACAGTTAACTTTCCTTACACTACTTTCCTTACACTACTTTCCTACAGTTAACTTTCCTTACACTACTTTCCTACAGTTAACTTTACTTACACTACTTTCCTACAGTTAACTTTACTTAACTACTTCCCTACAGTTAACTTTCCCTACACTACTTTCCTACAGTTAACTTTCCTTACACTACTTTCCTACAGTTAACTTTCCTTACACTACTTTCCTACAGTTAACTTTCCTTACACTACTTTCCTACAGTTAACTTTACTTAACTACGTCCCTACAGTTATCTTTCCTTACACTACTTTCCTACACTTAACTTTCCTTACAGTTAAGTTTACTTAACTACTTCCCTTCTGTTACCTTTCCTACAGTTAACTTTACTTACAGTTAACTTTCCTTACACTACTTTCCTACAGTTAACTTTGCTTAACAACTTACATACAGTTAACTTTCCTTACATTACTTTCCTACAGTTAACTTTCCTTACAGTTAACTTTCCTTACACTACTTTCCTACAGTTAACTTTCCTTACACTACTTTCCTACATTTAACTTTCCTTACATTACTTTCCTACAGTTAACTTTCCTTACAGTTAACTTTATTTACACTACTTTCCTACAGTTAAGTTTACTTACACTACTTTCCTACAGTTAACTTTGTATACACTATTTTCCTACAGTTAACTTTCCTTACAGTTAACTTTACTTACACTACTTTCCTACAGTTAAATTTACCTACACTACTTTCCGACAGTTAACTTTCCTTACACTACTTTCCTACAGTTAACTTTCCTTACACTACTTTCCTACAGTTAACTTTCCTTACAGTTAACTTTCCTTACAGTTAACTTTCCTTACACTACTTTACTCCTACAGTTAACTTTACTTACACTACTTTCCTACAGTTAACTTTCCTTACACTACTTTCCTACAGTTAACTTTCCTACAGGTAACTTTCCTTACACTACTTTCCTACAGTTAACTTTCCTACAGGTAACTTTCCTTACACCACTTCCCTACAGTTAACTTTCCTACAGGTAACTTTCCTTACACCACTTCCCTACAGTTAACTTTCCTACAGGTAACTTTCCTTACACTACTTTCCTATAGTTAACTTTCCTACAGGTAACTTTCCTTACACTACTTTCCTATAGTTAACTTTCCTACAGGTAACTTTCCTTACACTACTTTCCTACAGTTAACCTGTATGTCTTTTATGCTGCCCTTCCTACATTTATGTTTATTTCGCCCCCCCCCCTCCCCCCAGATAATCACCCTTTATCAAATTTCTCTCTTTCAGCCAAACCCCCCCCCCCCCCCCCCTTTCCTATATTCAACCAACTACCTCCATCATATTTGCCAAACGAACACTTTTCAACATGTTGATAGTTCTCAACAATCGTCCGTTATCTAAGGAAAAGACAACCTAAGCGTAATTATTGCCAACCTTCACCTAATACACGACCGGATCCGGGTAGCCCACGCACGTTCTTTGTTTGTTTAACAAAAACTGTTTGCTGACAGGAAGTGACCTCCTCGGCTTTATTACTCGTCAAATCCTTGAGTGGTATCTGATCCAGTAAACACAGAGAGCAATTCTTCAACATGCCGGGCGGTTTAGTGCACTGTTCTCCACACTTGTAGCACCATATCATTCTGGCCGAATGCTGACGCTACCTTCTAGCTATGCAAACATAAAACTTCCTCTAAAGTCTATTAATTGCAGTGTGTTGTAGAATGCATGCAAGAAAGCACATACTTGCCTTATTATTCTCAAATGTCCTGCATTGTTTTTATTCATCGACATCTCTAACAATTGGTCACTGGCAGAATTCATTTGTTCATATTTCTGATAACTGGTCACTGGCAGAATTCATTTGTTCACATTTCTGATAACTGGTCACTGGCAGAATTCGTTTGTTCACATTTCTGATAACTGGTCACTGGCAGAATTCATTTATTCACATTTCTGATAACTGGTCACTGGCAGAATTCATTTGTTCACATTTCTGATAACTGGTCACTGGCAGAATTCATGTGTTCATATTTCTGATAACTGGTCACTGGCACAATCCATTTGTTCACATTTCTGATAACTGGTCACTGGCAGAATTCATTTGTTCACATTTCTGATAACTGGTCACTGGCAGAATTCATTTGTTCACATTTCTGATAACTGGTCACTGGCAGAATTCATTTGTTCACATTTCTGATAACTGGTCACTGGCAGAATTCATTTGTTCACATCTCTGATAACTGGTCACTGGCAGAATTCATTTGTTCATATTTCTGATAACTGGTCACTGGCAGAATTCATTTGTTCATATTTCTGATAACTGGTCACTGGCAGAATTCATTTGTTCACATTTCTGATAACTGGTCACTGGCAGAATTCATTTGTTCATATTTCTGATAACTGGTCACTGGCAGAATTCATTTGTTCACATTTCTGATAACTGGTCACTGGCAGAATTCATTTGTTCATATTTCTGATAACTGGTCACTGGCACAATCCATTTGTTCACATTTCTGATAACTGGTCACTGGCAGAATTCATTTGTTCACATTTCTGATAACTGGTCACTGGCAGAATTCATTTGTTCACATCCCTGATAACTGGTCACTGGCAGAATTCATTTGTTCATATCTCTGATAACTGGTCACTGGCAGAATTCATTTGTTCACATTTCTGATAACTGGTCACTGGCAGAATTCATGTGTTCACATTTCTGATAACTGGTAACTGGCAGAATTCATTTGTTCACATTTCTGATAACTGGTCACTGGCAGAATCCATTTGTTCACATTTCTGATAACTGGTCACTGGCAGAATTCATTTGTTCAATTCTCCGATAACTGGTCACTGGCAGAATTCATTTGTTCACATCTCTGATAACTGGTAACTGGCAGAATTCATTTGTTCATATTTCTGATAACTGGTCGCTGGCAGAATTCATTTGTTCATATTTCTGATAACTGGTCACTGACAGAATTCATTTGTTCATATTTCTGATAACTGGTCACTGGCAGAATTCATTTGTTCATATTTCTGATAACTGGTCACTGACAGAATTCATTTGTTCATATTTCTGATAACTGGTCGCTGGCAGAATTCATTTGTTCATATTTCTGATAACTGGTCACTGACAGAATTCATTTGTTCATATTTCTGATAACTGGTCACTGGCAGAATTCATTTGTTCATATTTCTGATAACTGGTCACTGACAGAATTCATTTGTTCATATTTCTGATAACTGGTCACTGACAGAATTCATTTGTTCATATTTCTGATAACTGGTCACTGACAGAATTCATTTGTTCATATTTCTGATAACTGGTCACTGACAGAATTCATTTGTTCATATTTCTGATAACTGGTCGCTGGCAGAATTCATTTGTTCATATTTCTGATAACTGGTCACTGACAGAATTCATTTGTTCATATTTCTGATAACTGGTCACTGGCAGAATTCATTTGTTCATATTTCTGATAACTGGCCACTGGCAGAATTCATTTGCTCCTTCTGCGCACACATACAAAATGTTTAAACAACGATGATAACTCAAAGTTATAGATGCTATTACTCCTAACATACCCTTACAATATGACCGATGGTGTCCTCGTGTATGAGCCTTGTATATTTAAACCTTTTATTTGTTCTCCTGGTTCTTCTTAACTTCTTAGACTGGTGGACTGTGCATTTCTCATGTTCAAGTAGAATATTAATTATTTCTTTCCCTTTAATTATTATCGCCCACTAGCTCCCGTCGACAACCCGTGTTCGCTTCCCGTTGGAAGCAGTTTGAATTGTACTCGTGGTTGGAAAAGATACCCCTTTGTAAATATGGTTCTCAAAATGTAAGAATACCTGGCCTTGCAATTACTTGGCGCTTAATGGTCTGTGATAAGGCCTTGGCCGTGGTATAGAAACTATCTGGTTACGTCCCATTGTCTGTTCGGGGAAACACCTACATGTGATCAAGTCATCATTAATCAACAAGGGAAACCATCTTTTTATTCGAGATGGATGATTTCTTTGTTCCACTCCTTCGTCAGCCGTGTCTTGTAGTAACTTCCAAGAAATGACGTCATGTCAATCTAACCACTGTCTAGTGGCCGTTCCGGTGTCTGGCACTTTCAAGTATCTCTGAGACTATGTACTAAAACTTTGACTATTACTAATGTACTGATACTTTGACTATTACTAATGTAATAATACTTTGACTATTACTAATGTACTTATACTTTGACTATTACTAATGTACTAATACTTTGACTATTACTAATGTACTAATATTTTGACTATTACTAATGTACTGATACTTTGACTATTACTAATGTACTTATACTTCGACTATTACTAGTGTACTTATACTTTGACTATTACTAATGTACTTATATTTTGACTATTACTAATGTACTAATACTTTGACTATTACTAATGTACTAATACTTTGACTATTACTAATGTACTAATACTTTGACTATTACTAATGTACTAATACTTTGACTATTACTAATGTACTAATATTTTGACTATTACTAATGTACTAATACTTTGACTATTACTAATGTACTCATACTTTGACTCATTAGTAGAAGTTTCTTTTCATGAGGCTAGGTACATTCAAAACATAGAAAATTGTCAAAACCTACAATTGGATATAAAAGTTGAAGGAATAAACCTGGAGACAGTTCAGAGCTACAACTACCTTGGCCATGCTATAACCAGAGATGGAAAATGTACAACTGAAATTAACAAAAGAACAGGAGTGGAAAAAAGTAATTTTAATGCCATGAAAAATATACTAACATCAAAAAAGTAACACCAGGGCTACAACTGATTATAGCGAAGAGTTATATCTTCTCAATATTCCTGTATGGTGCAGAAACATTGACATTAGACAAGAAAACAGAACAGAAAATTGAAGCCTTTGAAATTTGGATTATGAAAGAATAGGAAAAATTGGATGGAAAGAAAAACAAACGATGAAGTCTTTAAAAAAAAATTAAAATGAAAAGAGAACTACTAAACACAATTCACACAAGAGAGATTAGATTTTTGGCCATGTTAAAAGACACAACAGTCTACTAAAAGTAATCTAGGAGGGGAAAATACAAGGTTAACGAGGCAGAGGCAGATCAAGACTAACATTGACGAGTAACATCAAAAGATGGACAAACCAGCCTATAACAACCTGCACCATCAACGCAAGAGAGAGCAGAATGGTGCGCCATGGTAGCCAACCTTCGATGCGGAGACGGCACTCAGTAATGATAATGTACATTCAGTGTATTGTCTAATTTCATGAAATGATTATCATTAGTCTTATTTTTATTAAAACTTGCCCTTTCAATGCATGGTTAGTACTTTGTTTTCAACATACACAGTCTGTTGCTGGTCTACTTTCAGGCACTCCTTTCATTTTCGATTGTTTTCTTAAGAAAAGACATAACTATTCAGTCCGTTTGGTAATTCTATCTTCTGTACTTTCTACAGGAAATATCAGTTTTAAACTTTAAAAAAAAAAAATAATAACGCAAGCCCATAATCACATACAAACACATAAGTGGGTTTTGGTTTATTTCTTGTCAGACGAATCTGTGATGACATTCACACCTCCAGTTACGGTGAGCTCTCCTTCCCCTTCTAACAATGTCCCACATTCTATTTTTTTAACCAAAAAAATGTCACGTGATATAGTACAATAGGATATCCTACACTTATATAACGGTAAGCACAGAGGCTTGTTGCTCTCTCGCTGCGACGCGTGCGATTGTAACCAGCAACGTGTAGGACTCGACCATAGAACAAGTGGTAAGTTCTCAGTTGTGGTTGTTGTCAATTATTGCAACGTTCCTGACTTAACACATTGCATGTCCAAGTCAGAACCTTTCAGGTTTATTTGTGCACAAACGACGACAGTTATAAATTGTTATAGGTTCTGTCAACAATGTCACACAAAACTGTAACAGTTTCCAGCCACGCTCGATAACTTATTAAAACACATTTATAATTCAAGATGTAAGGCCCTTTTTGATTGGCTCCTCATCTTGACCTGTTATACCGCGTACCGGCACGTGACAAAAACAATGTTATTTTTGTGCTCATTCCGTATTCGTATTTCCAAGGTAAGCTTTTATAATCCAAATCTCTGTATTTGTTGACATGTCCCCCTTGTGTGGAATGTTGATTGAGCGCAATGTATCTAACACACAAGCTGGTACCTGCCCTGCTCGTAAATTCAGATAGACACTTCATGTTTCACTTCACTTGAGCTGTCCACATGCTTTCTCTCACATCTTCAACATGATTAGCCACACTCCTGTCCAGCATTACACCATGTCTGTTTATAAAACCAAAGACATTTATTTTTGCATGGGTTATTGAATTATTTGCGAGACATTATCATTGCACTCCGAACATGTCCATAGGTGCTCAGATCCCCTCATCAGCAAGTTTTGCAGTGCCCAGCGACTGACGACTCCAGTTCTGTGCTGGTTGATAAATATTCTTATACACCCACTAAGTTTCTCGTTTCTGGTTGTGCCCATCTTAACTCCCATCTCTTTTATCTGAAGAGTGACGTGGATTCATGGTTGTCGAAGTCATGTCCCCTTCCCACAACTCGGGGGGCATTGATGATGTCTGCCCGATCTATTGGTTGACCGTCCTCAACAATAGCGCAGCTAGCCAACCTGTCCGCTCTTTCATTTCCCCGTACTCCCCCGTGTCCACGGACGTAGACTAAGCTGACCCTACGTATTTTCGACTTCTGCAATGACTGTACCCATTACCTGAGTAGAGACCGCCTCCACTTTTCTTATCTTGCTCATTGAATCACTTAGTATGTAGACGTGGGTGTAGTCTTGTGACTCTAACCAAATGAATGTCCTGGTCACTGCCATCACCTCCATCGTCATGCTACTCGTGGTCATAACGTATGCACCACTGTCTTCCTTGACTATTCTGCCTGCCGAGCGCGCTGTAAATGCCCATGTACTTCTTTGGTGACGTCTTACAGATTCTTCTGTATAGATGACTGCATCTTTCTCATCGGTGTTATCGCAGATAAGACCGTTGACCTCCGCACTGACCACGACTGAGTTCTGTTCCCTGTATTTCCTGTCAAGTGTGACAATACACGAGAATGTCCCCTTGAATGACGTAGGCACCGGTATCCACTCCTCGCCAGCGTTGATGTTCGTAAGCCCACATACCTGTTTGATGACATCTTCTGCTCGGCCCACCCATGATCTCCCTCTTCTTATCCTGGCACCTTCCCTTGCGTTGAGCCCTTGGTGTAATGGATGCTCTTTATCTGCACTTATCTTCAGGTATGCTCGTGCCCTCCAGATCTTGGTCCTGTCATCCATGGTTGGAAAGTCAAGAAGATACCTCATTGCTACACAGGGGATGTCCCTTGTACACCCCAAGATAATGCGCATCGCTTGATTCTGTATTTTTCTCCAGCTTGTCAATTTGCGTCGTACTAACAGTTGATGTTGTTGTTGTTGTTGTTGTTGTTGTTGTTGTTGTTGTTGTTGTTGTTGTTGTTGTTGTTGCGTTCGCCAGCTTTCAACTCTGACGAAGTCCCTAGAGACTAGGAACTGAGTTTTGCGTGTTAATCCATTTTTCCCTGGCAGCTGTGTGCACAGGACTCACTCGCCGCACAGGCAGATAACTCCGACTTCGGAGGTACTCATGTTTTTTTCCGTCGATGAGTAACTGACGTTTCAAGCCGGGCCTCGCTGCTGAGACTAGGGGTGGTTGTCGCAGAGAGAAATCATAAATAAAAATCCCAACCGGTGTAGCTGAGATTTGAACCTACGTCTCTGTCCCGAGGCCGGCGACCTGCCTCGAGGCTAACCAGTCCCCCATGGACTTGGAATATGTGGAAACTGCAACAAGGAACACTTTTCATACATAGCCTGCAATGGTTCCTGCCGCCTATCCACCATATACCAGAAGTTCACGTCCTCCCGAAAGTGATAATCGTCATATTTCTTTAAAATGTATAGCACTTGATGATGTTAGGACATCGTTGTTTACTCCAATTTCGAACATATAAACACACAATTAGTCGTCAGATTATCCCCGTCGCACATCAAACAACAGACCGTAAGATTAGCGTACGGCCGGTCTAGGGATTTACGATGAGCCATTACGATGACGTAGCACACATAACAATGCAAGCACAGCAATGACGCGCCATTTAGATTCTTGATTACTCTAGTAAATGTAGCCTACGACGAACAGAACACGGTGCAAATTCCCTAAAGAGATAAAACTGCGGCTGACGAAGCATTTCACATTAATAAGTAACATGGAAATAACTTGCGTCAAGCAAATCCAACAACGGTCATGAACAGCGCCAAAGTGACGTAAAGCGCAGAACAAGCCTAGACAATGGAAGGTTGCATTCACAACACTTGATTTTTCGAAAATTGAATATTGCCGACGTACGACATTGTTTTATCGGCGCAGATGTAATAAGTAGATCATTATCTTGATTTTAACGCATAGGAGTGTAAATTAGAACCGAAATTAATCAGACATCGAATGCACTTTCTGCAGCGATCGAGAGAACGTAGACCAGATCCGCCATCTTAGAAACGGAAGTCCATACAAACAGTAAGAATTGCCAGAGCGTACTCAAACTATCCCTGGAACAGAAGGTAAGTAGCCTCTGCTCGATGTTGGCAGCGGCCATGACTTTTCAGGCGGCTAATCCTTTGCGGGCTTTTGTTAACACATAGTCGACGTGGTCCCGAAAACACAGTCTGCGATCAAATTTAACTCCGAGGTATGCCATCAACCTTTACCTGGTCACCTCATCAGTTCCCATCCGTAGCACCGGTGTTTCCGTGTTAACGATATGATTGCTAAGAGAGAACCATGCAACTGATGCTTTATTTGGATTAACCAAGGCACCTGATACTCCACACCAGGCAGAGATGCGATTGAGTTCGTTTTCCAGTGTGGAGGTTTTCAAGAATGGGCCGTCGTTGATTTATGGAAGCACAGTTCCAGTATGTAACGCACACATACTTTAGGCCTAGCCTCTCGCACTTCGACCGTTTCTGACACATTCGGCCACGTTTGCTTTTTCTTGTTTTCATTCTTCCATGTTGTCGTTTAGGCTTCATCTGAATACTTCTTGTCGTCATTGTTGATTCTGTCGCTGAAAGTCGACGGCTGTGGAGGTACAGACTCACGTGCACTCACTCGGTATCATGGTCAGGAACCGGTATCCAAGTTACAGACTGGCCAACCCCTGTCAATCAGCTCTTCGGCACGTGGATACACCGTGAGCTTTTTATTTTCTTCACTCAGAATCACACATCAATGATATCACGCATCAATGATATCACGCATCAATGATATCACACAACAATGATATCACACATCAATGATATCACGCATCAATGATATCACGCATCAATGATATCACACATTAATGATATCACGCATCAATGATATCACGCATCAATGATATCACGCATCAATGATATCACGCATCAATGATATCACACATCAATGATATCACACATCAATGATATCACGCATCAATGATATCACACATTGTCATTCTTGTCGCAAATTAGTTTTCTTCTTGTCGCAAATTAGTTTTCTTCTTGTCACAAATTAGTTTTCTTCTTGTCACAAATTAGGAAAGTTTCTTCTTGTCACAAATTAGGAAATTTTCTTCTTGTCACAAATTAGTTTTCTTCTTATCACAAATTAGATCATCATTGAGTGCCGTCTCCGCATCGAAGGGTGGCTACCATGGAGCGAAATTCCACTCTGTCTCTTGCTTTGATGGTGCAGATTGTCATAAGTTGACTTGTCCATTTTTAATGTTACTCGTCCATGTGAGTCTTAGTCTGCCTCTTTTACCTTGTATTTTCTCTTCCAATATTACTTTTAGTAGGCTGTTGTGTCTTTTAACATGCCCCAAAATTGTCATTTGTCTTGTTCTAATTGTGTTTAGTAGCTCTCTTTTCATTTTAGTTGTTTTAAGACTTCATCGTTTGTTTTCTTTTCATTCCATCCAATTCTACCTATTCTTCTACATATCCACATTTCAAAGGCTTAAATTCACTGTTCTGTTTTCTGGTCTAATGTCTATGTTTCTGCACCATATAGGATATTGAGAAGATGTAACATTTTGCTGTTCTTAGTTTTAGCCCTGGTGTTATTTGTTTTGATGTTAGTATGTTCTTCATGACATTAAAATTACTTTTTGCCATTCCTATTCTTTTGTTTATTTCAGTTGTACATTTTCCATCACTGGTTATAGTATGTCCAAGGTAGTTGTAGTTCTGAACTGTCTCCAGGTCTATTCCTTCAATTTTGATATCCACTTGTGGGTTTTGAGTATTTTCTTTGTTTATAATCATAGTTTTAGTCTTTTTGACGTTCATATCTAGTCATATTTTTTGCTTGTCATGTTTATTTCATTAAGTAATTGTTGTAGATCTTTAGGATTTTCTGCTGGTAGTACAGTATCGTCAGCATATCTTAGGTTATTGATTATCTTTCCATTAATTTGTAGGCCTGGCATCTCTGTGATGTTTTTAAAGATTTGCTTAGTGTATATATTGAACAAGCTTGGTGATAGGATGCATCCTTGTCTTACTCCTCTTTTTATATCCATGGGTGTAGAGTTCTCTTTGTTATATTTTATTATTGATATTTGCTCCCAGTATAGAGTACATATTAGTTGTATGTCCTGTCATCTAGATGTATCTCTTTTAGGCATTCTATAAGTTGTTTGTAGTGTACTCTATCAAAAGCTTTGGTGTAGTCTATGAAACAGGCATATATTGCCTTGTTTACTTCTGTGTACTTTTCGATTAATGTTCTCATGCAGAATATGGCTTCTTTTGTCCCGCTATTTTTCCTAAATCTAAATTGCTGCTCATCTAATTCAGTATTGATTTTATTCTGAATCCTTCCTTGTATAACTTTTAGCAAGATTTTTGTAACATGGTTCATTAGGCTTATTGTTCTAAAGTCACTGCATTCAACTGCACCATTCTTTTTAGGCAATGCAATGAAAGTTTATGCTTTTAGTTCATTTGGTATGTATCCTGTGTGGTATGTGTCGTTGCATATGTCTGTAATCACCTCAATGCCAAAATCCTCTATTGCCTGTATCATCTCTATCTGTATGCTGTCAGGTCCTGCTGCTTTTCCCTTTTCATTGTTTTTATAGCTTTTCCATCTCAGATTTTAAGATTTTATAGCCTGATGTACATTTTATAATTAGTTTCTTGTCCCTTTGATCATAAAATAGTTCTGTTATATATTCCTACCATCTATCTATAATATCCTTATTGTCTGTTAGCATTTTTCCTTTTTTTATCTGCAATGCATCCACCTTCTGTGGCTTTTTTATTTTTTTAGTCATTGTTTTTATTTCTGTGTAAGTAGAAAAGTAGAGAGCCCCCGTCACGCCAAGTGGCGTATAGGGAATATGGTGTTAGTGATCATACATTTAACAGACCTTCAGCATATGATTTTTGGGGTAATGTGGTCGGTATTACGCCCGTGCCGCTTTACTTTCCCAGAAAAAAAATCCGGTACCCATTTAAGGCTGGATGAACCCGGAAGCTGTCGGTTGGGATCGAACCCTATCCCTTGTC
The DNA here is from genome assembly GCA_032433765.1 of Megaustenia siamemsis. NCBI lineage: Eukaryota > Metazoa > Mollusca > Gastropoda > Stylommatophora > Ariophantidae > Megaustenia > Megaustenia siamemsis. The sequence goes on along the minus strand of JAVIAB010000106.1, from coordinate 79,968,303 downwards.
CTTTGTAGTCCAGTTCACTAACCACTAAGCTATAGCCGCTCCCTTTTATTTCTGTGTGCATTCCTCTTAAGTCTTGTTTGCTTTACATAGTTTCTATTTCTATAAATTTTTTGACTGAGCCAGTCTTCTTTTGCCTTTTTGCATATTTTGCGTATTTCATTATCTATTTTATTGAATTGGGCAGTGTTCTTCGCTTTTGACTGTTCTCAATTACCGGTTACTATCTCAGGGTATGGAATAGTACCCATTGAGCCGAAGGCGGCACACGGACCAGAAATAAAAGCTTTCCGTGTGTGATGATAGACAGCCCGGTCTTGTATGTCTAGTTTTGTTCTCAAGCTCATTGTTGAGCACTGCCTATTAATTGTTCTTCTTAGAGCTTTAGAAAGAAACTATGCCCTTGTTTTGTTTACTTTATTTTAAAACGTCACCAGGCGTCCTTGTGTCCCGTCTGTTTGCTTTAGTTGTGTGTCGCCTTATCTAAGGGCATAAAAATGCACTAGTGAGTTTAGCTTTGAAGTAGTGGATAAATTATTGTTGCCGATACGGGATATGATACTATTTATGTTGACTTTTTGATGTTTGGACTGTCGTACAAGTGATTGTGTTACATTTGTGTGTTTTCTGGAGTTTCTTTGTGACATCAGCGGCCAGATTTTCTTGCTGAGATGAGCACAATCAAATAAAGACAAATAGAAAGTTTTAGCTTTTAGGGTAGGACGAGAATAAACAAAACAACTTACTGGCTTGAGAAGATTTCACAGTGGGGACAGATGTATAAATGAGGAGAGTCTAAAACGTGGGGACAGTTGTATAAATGAGGAGAGTCTAAAACATGGGGACAGATGTATAAATGAGGAGAGTCTAAAACATAGGGACAGTTGTATAAATGAGGAGAGTCTAAAACGTGGGGACAGATGTATAAATGAAGAGAGTCTAAAACATAGGGACAGTTGTATAAATGAGGAGAGTCTAAAACGTGGGGACAGTTGTATAAATGAAGAGAGTCTAAAACATAGGGACAGTTGTATAAATGAGGAGAGTCTAAAACGTGGGGACAGATGTATAAATGAGGAGAGTCTAAAACGTAGAGACAGTTGTATAAATGAGGAGAGTCTAAAACGTGGAGACAGTTGTATAAATGAGGAGAGTCTAAAAAATGGGGACAGATGTATAAATGAGGAGAGTCTAAAACATAGGGACAGTTGTATAAATGAGGAGAGTCTAAAACGTGGGGACAGATGTATAAATGAAGAGAGTCTAAAACATAGGGACAGTTGTATAAATGAGGAGAGTCTAAAACGTGGGGACAGTTGTATAAATGAAGAGAGTCTAAAACATAGGGACAGTTGTATAAATGAGGAGAGTCTAAAACGTGGGGACAGATGTATAAATGAGGAGAGTCTAAAACGTGGGGACAGTTGTATAAATGAGGAGAGTCTAAAACGTGGGGACAGATGTATAAATGAGGAGAGTCTAAAACGTGGGGACAGTTGTATAAATGAAGAGAGTCTAAAACATAGGGACAGTTGTATAAATGAGGAGAGTTTAAAACATAGGGACAGTTGTATAAATGAGGAGAGTCTAAAACATAGGGACAATTGTTTAAATGAAGAGAGTCTAAAACATAGGGATAGGTGTATAAATGAAGAGAGTCTAAAACATAAGGACAGTTGTATAAATGAGGAGAATCTAAAACATAGGGACAGTTGTATAAATGAGGAGAGTCTAAAACATAGGGACAGTTGTATAAAAGAGGAGAGTCTAAAACATAGGGACAGTTGTATAAATGAGGAGAGTCTAAAACATAGGGACAGTTGTACAAATGAGGAGGGTCTAAAAGATAAAGACAGTTGTATAAATGAGGAGAGTCTAAAACATAGGGATAGTTGTATAAATGAGGAGAGTCTAAAACATAGGGACAGTTGTACAAATGAGGAGAGTCTAAAACATAAAGACAGTTGTATAAATGAGGAGAGTCTAAAACATAGGGACAGTTGTATAAATGAGGAGGGTGTAAAACATAGGGATAGTTGTATAAATGAAAAGAGTCTAAAACATAGAGACAGTTGTATAAATGAAGAGAGTCTAAAACATAGGGACAGTTGTATAAATGAACAGAGTCTAAAACATAAAGACAGTTGTACAAATGAGGAGGGTCTAAAACATAAAGACAGTTGTATAAATGAGGAGAGTCTAAAACGTGGGGACAGTTGTATAAATGAGGAGAGTCTAAAACGTGGGGACAGATGTATAAATGAGGAGAGTCTAAAACGTGGGGACAGTTGTATAAATGAGGAGAGTCTAAAACGTGGGGACAGATGTATGAATGAGGAGAGTCTAAAACGTGGGGACAGATGTATAAATGAGGAGAGTCTAAAACGTGGGGACAGTTGTATAAATGAGGAGAGTCTAAAACGTGGGGACAGATGTATAAATGAGGAGAGTCTAAAACGTGGGGACAGTTGTATAAATGAAGAGAGTCTAAAACATAGGGACAATTGTATAAATGAGGAGAGTTTAAAACATAGGGACAGTTGTATACATGAGGAGAGTCTAAAACATAGGGACAATTGTATAAATGAGGAGAGTCTAAAACATAGGGACAATTGTATAAATGAGGAGAGTCTAAAACATAGGGACAATTGTTTAAATGAAGAGAGTCTAAAACATAGGGATAGGTGTATAAATGAAGAGAGTCTAAAACATAAGGACAGTTGTATAAATGAGGAGAATCTAAAACATAGGGACAGTTGTATAAATGAGGAGAGTCTAAAACATAGGGACAGTTGTATAAATGAGGAGAGTCTAAAACATAGGGACAGTTGTATAAATAAGGAGAGTCTAAAACATAGGGACAGTTGTATAAATGAAGAGAGTCTAAAACAAAGAGACAGTTGTATAAATGAGGAGAGTCTAAAACATAGGGACAGTTGTACAAATGAGGAAGTTCTAAAAGATAAAGACAGTTGTATAAATGAGGAGAGTCTAAAACATAGGGATAGTTGTATAAATGAGGAGAGTCTAAAACATAGGGACAGTTGTACAAATGAGGAGAGTCTAAAACATAAAGACAGTTGTATAAATGAGGAGAGTCTAAAACATAGGGACAGTTGTATAAATGAGGAGGGTGTAAAACATAGGGATAGTTGTATAAATGAAAAGAGTCTAAAACATAGAGACAGTTGTATAAATGAAGAGAGTCTAAAACATAGGGACAGTTGTACAAATGAGGAGGGTCTAAAACATAAAGACAGTTGTATAAATGAGGAGAGTCTAAAACATAGGGACAGTTGTATAAATGAGGAGGGTGTAAAACATAGGGATAGTTGTATAAATGAAAAGAGTCTAAAACATAGAGACAGTTGTATAAATGAAGAGAGTCTAAAACATAGGGACAGTTGTATAAATGAAGAGAGTCTACAACAAAGGGGCAGTTGTATAAATGAGGAGAGTCTAAAACATAAAGACAGTTGTATAAATGAGGAGAGTCTAAAACATAGGGACAGTTGTATAAATGAGGAGGGTGTAAAACATAGGGATAGTTGTATAAATGAAAAGCGTCTAAAACATAGAGACAGTTGTATAAATGAAGAGAGTCTAAAACATAGGGACAGTTGTATAAATGAACAGAGTCTAAAACATAGGGACAGTTGTACAAATGAGGAGGGTCTAAAACATAAAGACAGTTGTATAAATGAGGAGAGGCTAAAACATAGGGACAGTTGTATAAATGAGGAGGGTGTAAAACATAGGGATAGTTGTATAAATGAAAAGAGTCTAAAACATAGGGACAGTTGTATAAATGAAGAGAGTCTAAAACATAGGGATAGTTGTATAAATGAAGAGAGTCTAAAACAAAGGGGCAGTTGTATAAATGAGAAGAGTTTAAAACATAGGGACAGTCCTAAACATAAGGACAGTCCTAAACATAGGGACAGTCAAAACATAGGGTCAGTTCTAAACATAGGGACAGTCCTAAACATAGGGACAGTCCTAAACATAAGGACAGTCCTAAACATAGGGACAGTCAAAACATAGGGACAGTTCTAAACATAGGGACAGTTCTAAACATAGGGACAGTCCTAAACATAAGGACAGTCCTAAATATGGGGACAGTCCTAAACATAAGGACAGTCCTAAATATGGAGACAGTCCTAAACATTGGGACAGTCCTAAACATAAGGACAGTCCTAAACATGGGGACAGTCCTAAACATAAGGACAGTCCTAAACATGGAGACAGTCCTAAACATAAGAACAGTTTTAAACGTGGGATGGCCAAGTCAACCTATGACAACCTGCTCGATATAAAAAGCAAGAGACAGTGCGGAATGACGCTCCTCCATGGTAGCCAACCTTTGATGCCGAGACGGCGCTTACTGATGTTGAGAAAATAAGAGACGAAATTAACGGATCACTTAATGAACTCTTATTAGATATTTAATATTTATGTAAATCGACATTTATCTATTATAATGAGTTCATATCAATGTTTCTAAATAACGAATTTATTTACATCTTCATCGGGTGCCATTTTCAAAGGAAAAATAAAAAAATAAATAAAATAGTATGTAAGAAGCTTTACGTGATAAGTGGACGACACAGACTAAACAACGTTTCGGCCCAATAGGCGTACATCAGGAACAAAAAAAAAACACACACAAAACTAATAACGAAACAACCAAAACAAAAACAATCGAAATGTGTTAAAGAAAACAAAATAAACTATCCTGTCAAAACAAAAGGAATAGCAACCAAGTGCGGCTGTCGTGAACGTAGAGAAACGTGCAAAAATGTGCGCAAATGCACACAGAACCAGAGGAGTTCACACAGGGGTCAGTGTGCAAACACAAAGGAGAAAGAATCGAATAGTAGACTAACAGGTGTTCAAAAGGCGGTAAAAGTGAAATGTCTGAGAGTGGGGTACAATAAAAACAAATGAGGGGTAAGGAGCACAGAAAAAAAGGTATAGAGGAGAAAACCGAAGTGTCTCATAAGGGACTAGAGGAGAAGAACTATAAATAGCAGGGCATAGTAAGTAGACCAAATAACCCAAATATGTGCAGTAGAGAAGGCTATGCAAAAGGAAAGGAGCAACCAAAAGGAAACTATGCGTATGAGTGTGATACATTCATACCTCTCGGGGTCAGCGAACATTTTCAAAGGCCGTGTGCGATCATGTACATCATAAATTATGTCTCAAGTGCTCCTGATCAATTCTACCTTTGATTAATTTCCATACCAAGCCGTTGAATTGTTCAGTTCTTCTTGCTGTTCTCTCTCTCTCTCTCTCTCTCTCTCTCTCTCTCTCTCTCTCTCTCTCTCTCTCTCTCTCTCTCTTTCTCTCCATCCATCCGTCCGTCCGCCTGTCTGCAGTTCTCTCTGTCTGTTTATACATCCGTCCGTCCGTCTGTCTGCATTTCTCTCTATATGTCTATACATCCGTCCGTCCGCCTGTCTGCAGTTCTCTCTGTCTGTCTATACATCCGTCCGTCCGCCTGTCTGCAGTTCTCTCTGTCTGTCTATACATCCGTCCGTCCGCCTGTCTGCATTTCTCTCTGTCTGTCTATACATCCGTCCGTCCGTCTGTCTGCATTTCTCTCTGTCTGTCTATACATCCGTCCGTCCGCCTGTCTGCATTTCTCTCTGTCTGTCTATACATCCGTCCGTCCGTCTGTCTGCATTTCTCTCTGTCTGTCTATACATCCGTCCGTCCGTCTGTCTGCATTTCTCTCTATATGTCTATACATCCGTCCGTCCGTCTGTCTGCATTTCTCTCTGTCTGTCTATACATCCGTCCGTCCGTCTGTCTGCATTCTCTCTGTCTGTCTATACATCCGTCCGTCCGCCTGTCTGCATTCTCTCTGTCTATACATCCGTCCGTCCGTGTCTGCATTTCTCTCTGTCTGTCTATACATCGTCCGTCCGTCTCTGTCTGTCTGTCATCTCTCTGTCTGTCTATACATCCGTCCGTCCGACTGTCTGCATTTCTCTCTGTCTGTCTATACATCCGTCCGTCCGCCTGTCTGCAGTTCTCTCTGTCTGTCTATACATCCGTCCGTCCGCCTGTCTGCAGTTCTCTGTCTGTCTGTCTCTCTGTCTGCATCTGTCTATACATCCGTCCGTCCGCTGTCTGCATCTGTCTGTCTATACATCCGTCTGTCTGTCTGTCTATACATCCGTCCGTCCGCCTGTCTGCATTTCTCTCTGTCTGTCTATACATCCGTCCGTCCGCCTGTCTGCATTTCTCTCTGTCTGTCTATACATCCGTCCGTCCGACTGTCTGCATTTCTCTCTGTCTGTCTATACATCCGTCCGTCCGCCTGTCTGCAGTTCTCTCTGTCTGTCTATACATCCGTCCGTCCGCCTGTCTGCAGTTCTCTCTGTCTGTCTATACATCCGTCCGTCCGTCTGTCTGTCATTTCTCTCTATATGTCTATACATCCGTCCGTCCGTCTGTCTGCATTTCTCTCTGTCTGTCTATACATCCGTCCGTCCGTCTGTCTGCAGTTCTCTCTGTCTGTCTATACATCCGTCCGTCCGCCTGTCTGCATTTCTCTCTGTTCTGTCTGTCTATACATCCGTCCGTCCGTCTGTCTGCAGTTCTCTCTGTCTGTCTATACATCCGTCCGTCCGCCTGTCTGCAGTTCTCTCTGTCTGTCTATACATCCGTCCGTCCGCCTGTCTGCATTTCTCTCTGTCTGTCTATACATCCGTCCGTCCGCCTGTCTGCAGTTCTCTCTGTCTGTCTATACATCCGTCCGTCCGCCTGTCTGCAGTTCTCTCTGTCTGTCTATACATCCGTCCGTCCGCCTGTCTGCAGTTCTCTCTGTCTGTCTATACATCAGTCCGTCCGCCTGTCTGCATTTCTCTCTGTCTGTCTATACATCCGTCCGTCCGCCTGTCTGCATTCTCTCTGTCTGTCTATACATCCGTCCGTCTGTCTGTCTGTCTGTCTATACATCCGTCCGTCCGCCTGTCTGCATTTCTCTCTGTCTGTCTATACATCCGTCCGTCCGTCTGTCTGCATTTCTCTCTGTCTATACATCCGTCCGTCCGTCTGTCTGCATCTCGATACCCGTCCGTCTGTCTGCAGTTCTCTCTGTCTGTCTATACATCCGTCCGTCCGCCTGTCTGCAGTTCTCTCTGTCTGTCTATACATCCGTCCGTCCGTCTGTCTGCATTTCTCTCTATATGTCTATACATCCATCCGTCCGTCTGTCTGCATTTCTCTCTGTCTGTTTATACATCCGTCCGTCCGTCTGTCTGCATTTCTCTCTGTCTGTCTATACATCCGTCCGTCCGTCTGTCTGCATTTCTCTCTGTCTGTCTATACATCCGTCCGTCCGTCTGTCTGCATTTCTCTCTGTCTGTCTATACATCTATCCTCTTTCCCCCGTTGTTACAATTGTTTTCATTCTCTGTCTACTCACCAACAAGCACATAAGACACGCTTTTTTCCAATATCCTCATCAGTTCACTTTCTTTTTCTTCCTTCCTTTCCTCCTCCCTCCCTTCCTTCCTTTCCTCCTGTTTCCTTTTAATTTCTTCCTCATTGCTTCCCCTCTTTCCTTCCCCACTTATCCCGTAACCCTGGTGGTCCTACAGGCAACACTGCCAACATTCAGAAATCTTATCCATTGATCTCAACATGTAGTCATCCTTTGAAAACTGAGATCCGTTCATTGTTAAATATCAAAGCGCAGATATCAAGCTGAGATCCGTTCATTGTTAATATCAAAGTACATATATCAAGCTGAGATCCGTTCATTGTTAATATCAAAGTACATATATCAAGCTGAGATCCGTTCATTGTTAATATCAAAGTACATATATCAAGCTGAGATCCGTAGATTGTTAATACTATAGCACAGATATCAAGCTGAGATCTGTTCATTGTTAATGTTATAGCACAGATATCAAGCTGAGATCAGTACATTGTTAATGTTATAGCACAGATATCAAGCTGAGATCAGTACATTGTTAATATTATAGCGCAGATATCAAATATAGAAACAATATTGAATATGCGGAGCCGCGAGTATAGCTGCAAAACAAATAAAGAAATAAGCACAAAATGGTATTGGGCAGCGAAACTAATAGAAAGACAAGACAAACTACAATGGTTCGGCAAAAGCATTCATCAGGTTTATGAAACAAACTATACATATTCATTAACTTTTGAGAGAGACTGGGACATAACTCCACCCGTAATAGGACACACACAAGAGATTTCCACCCACAATAGGACACTTACAAGAGATTTCCACCCATCATAGGACACTCACAAGAGATCTCCACCCATCATAGGACACTCACAAGAGATCTGCACCCATCATAGGACATTCACAAGAGATCTTCTCCCATCATAGGACACTCACAAGAGATTTCCACCGACAATAGGACACTCACAAGAGATTTCCACCCATCATAGGACACTCACAAGAGATCTGCACCCATCATAGGACACTCACAAGAGATCTTCTCCCATCATGGGACACTCACAAGAGATTTCCATCCACAATAGGACACTCACAAGAGATTTCCACCCATCATAGAACACACACAAGAGATCTTCTCCCATCATAGGACATTCACATGAGATCTCCACCCATTATAGGACACTCACAAGAGATTTCCACCCATCATAAGACACTCACAAGAGATCTCCACCCATTATAGGACACTCACAAGAGATCTCCACCCATTATATGACACTCACAAGAGATCTCCGCCCATCATAGAACACACACAAGAGAACTTCTCCCATCATAGGACATTCACATGAGATCTCCACCCATTATAGGACACTCACAAGAGATTTCCACCCATCATAAGACACTCACATGAGATCTCCACCCATTATAGGACACTCACAAGAGATCTCCACCCATTATATGACACTCACAAGAGATCTCCACCCATCAAAAGGCACTCACAAGAGATCTCCACCCATCATAAGACACTAACAACAGGTCTCCACCCATTATATGACACTCACAAGAGATCTCCACCCATCATAGGACACTAACAACAGGTCTCCACCCATTATATGACACTCACAAGAGATCTCCACCCATCATAGGACACTAACAATAGGTCTCCACCCATTATATGACACTCACAAGAGATCTCCACCCATCATAAGACACTAACAACAGGTCTCCACCCATTATATGACACTCACAAGAGATCTCCACCCATCATAAGACACTAACAACAGGTCTCCACCCATTATATGACACTCACAAGAGATCTCCACCCATCATAAGACACTAACAACAGGTCTCCACCCATTATATGACACTCACAAGAGATCTCCACCCATCATAGGACACTAACAACAAGTCTCCACCAATTATATGACACTCACAAGAGATCTACACCCATCATAGGACATTCACAAGAGATCTTCTCCCATCATAGGACACTCACAAGAGATTTCCACCGACAATAGGACACTCACAAGAGATTTCCACCCATCATAGGACACTCACAAGAGATCTGCACCCATCATAGGACACTCACAAGAGATCTTCTCCCATCATAGGACACTCACAAGAGATTTCCACCCATCATAGAACACACACAAGAGATCTTCTCCCATCATAGGACATTCACATGAGATCTCCACCCATTATAGGACACTCACAAGAGATTTCCACCCATCATAAGACACTCACAAGAGATCTCCACCCATTATAGGACACTCACAAGAGATCTCCACCCATTATATGACACTCACAAGAGATCTCCACCCATCATAGAACACACACAAGAGATCTTCTCCCATCATAGGACATTCACATGAGATCTCCACCCATTATAGGACACTCACAAGAGATTTCCACCCATCATAAGACACTCACAAGAGATCTCCACCCATTATAGGACACTCACAAGAGATCTCCACCCATTATATGACACTCACATGAGATCTCCACCCATCAAAAGGCACTCACAAGAGATCTCCACCCATCATAAGACACTAACAACAGGTCTCCACCCATTATATGACACTCACAAGAGATCTCCACCCATCATAGGACACTAACAACAGGTCTCCACCCATTATATGACACTCACAAGAGATCTCCACCCATCATAGGACACTAACAACAGGTCTCCACCCATTATATGACACTCACAAGAGATCTCCACCCATCATAAGACACTAACAACAGGTCTCCACCCATTATATGACACTCACAAGAGATCTCCACCCATCATAAGACACTAACAACAGGTCTCCACCCATTATATGACACTCACAAGAGATCTCCACCCATCATAAGACACTAACAACAGGTCTCCACCCATTATATGACACTCACAAGAGATCTCCACCCATCATAAGACACTAACAACAGGTCTCCACCCATTATATGACACTCACAAGAGATCTCCACCCATCATAGGACACTAACAACAAGTCTCCACCAATTATATGACACTCACAAGAGATCTACACCCATCATAGGACATTCACAAGAGATCTTCTCCCATCATAGGACACTCACAAGAGATTTCCACCGACAATAGGACACTCACAAGAGATTTCCACCCATCATAGGACACTCACAAGAGATCTGCACCCATCATAGGACACTCACAAGAGATCTTCTCCCATCATAGGACACTCACAAGAGATTTCCACCCATCATAGAACACACACAAGAGATCTTCTCCCATCATAGGACATTCACATGAGATCTCCACCCATTATAGGACACTCACAAGAGATTTCCACCCATCATAAGACACTCACAAGAGATCTCCACCCATTATAGGACACTCACAAGAGATCTCCACCCATTATATGACACTCACAAGAGATCTCCACCCATCATAGAACACACACAAGAGATCTTCTCCCATCATAGGACATTCACATGAGATCTCCACCCATTATAGGACACTCACAAGAGATTTCCACCCATCATAAGACACTCACAAGAGATCTCCACCCATTATAGGACACTCACAAGAGATCTCCACCCATTATATGACACTCACATGAGATCTCCACCCATCAAAAGGCACTCACAAGAGATCTCCACCCATCATAAGACACTAACAACAGGTCTCCACCCATTATATGACACTCACAAGAGATCTCCACCCATCATAGGACACTAACAACAGGTCTCCACCCATTATATGACACTCACAAGAGATCTCCACCCATCATAGGACACTAACAACAGGTCTCCACCCATTATATGACACTCACAAGAGATCTCCACCCATCATAAGACACTAACAACAGGTCTCCACCCATTATATGACACTCACAAGAGATCTCCACCCATCATAAGACACTAACAACAGGTCTCCACCCATTATATGACACTCACAAGAGATCTCCACCCATCATAGGACACTAACAACAGGTCTCCACCAATTATATGACACTCACAAGAGATCTACACCCATCATAGGACACTAACAACAGGTCTCCACCCATTATATGGCACTCTCAAGAGATCTCCACCCAATCCGGTCTGGAGCAAGCATGGACAACTCTCGCCAGGACCTGCCAGCCCCTATCATTTCATCTTGTATGTTTCGTCGCCATGTTTCCAATGGTCTACCTCTTCTTCGTTTACCAGGTGGTGCCCATGTTAATGCTGGATGCGGATACCTGTTCCATTCATAGAACGGTTCCTAGCAATTTCCAGCGTCTTCTTTTCACTTCTTCATTGATGTTGTTAATGCCTGATCTTCTGGTAACTTCTTTCTTGGTGGTATGTTGGTTCCAGCGGATGTTTACAATCTTCTTAAGACAGCGACTTTCAAATCCCTTAAGTCGGCCTTATTAGTTGCATGGGAGTGATCAAGGAGGACTTGAAAGAAGCAGGGACTTCTATTTAGCTGTCAGCTCTTTACGTCATGGAGTCTCTGCTCTTTTCTCAAATTCTTGATTGGTAGCTACGATAAATATAATAGATTGTCAATTAGAAGGGAGGCTATGCCGTGGTTTTATGAGAGAAACCCAGACAGACCTACAGTTATATGAGAGGCTCTGAAGTGGTTTTATGAGAGAAACCCAGACAGACCTACAGTTATATGAGAGGCTCTGAGGTGGTTTTATGAGAGAAACCCAGACAGACCTACAGTTAAATGAGAGGCTCTGAAGTGGTTTTATTAGAGAAACGTGAGACAGGCCAACAATTATATGAGAGGCTCTGGGGTGGTTTAATGAGAGAAATCCGAGAGAGACCAACAATTATATGAGAGGCTCTGAAGTGGTTTTATGAGAGAAACCTGAGACAGACCAACAATTATATGGGAGAATCTGAAGTGGTTTTATGAGAGAAGCCTGAGACAGACCAACTGTTATATGGGAGACTCTGAAGTGGTTTTATGAGAGAAACCGAGACAGACCAACAATTATATGAGAGGCTCTGAAGTGGTTTTATGAGAGAAACCTGAGACAGACCAACAATTATATGGATGACTCTGAAGTGGTTTTATGAGAGAAACCTGAGACAGGACAACAATTATATGGGAGAATCTGAAGTGGTTTTATGAGAGAAACCTGAGACAGACCGACAATTAAATGGGACACTCTGAAGTGGTATTATGAGAGAAACCTGAGAAAGACCAACAATTATATGGGAGAATCTGGAGTGCTTTTATGAGAGAAACTTGAGACAGACCGACAATTATATGGATGACTCTGAAGTGGTTTTATGAGAGAAACCTGAGACAGGCCAACAATTATATGGGAGAATCTGAAGTGGTTTTATGAGAGAAACTTGAGACAGACCAACAGTTATATGGGAGACTCTGAAGTGGTTTTGTGAGAGAAACCTAAGACAGGCCAACAATTATATGGGAGAATCTGAAGTAGTTTTATGAGAGAAACCTAAGACAGACCAACAATTATATGAGAGGCTCTGGGGTGGTTTTATGAGAGAAACCTAAGTCAGGCCACTAGTTATATGAGAGGCTCTGGGGTGGTTTTATGAGAGAAACCTAAGACAGACCGACAATTATATGGGAGAATCGGAAGTGGTTTTTTTGAGAGAAACCTGAGACAGACCGAGAAATTTATGACAGATATTGGTAACGTTGCAAAAAAGTGACAGAAGACGAATATGAAAGATTGCTTTGATCTACTTTTGTCACTTTCTGTCACCAGGTACAATCTTGCAGCAGTTACTAACATCCGACCACACAGACAACAACCATTTTAATCCTCACCAGAAACTAAACAACCACCAAAATGCCAGGTCATCACAACTTCAGAGGACGAGGTAGACACGGTCGTCGCGCTGACAACCGCGGGCCAAGGAGACATGTCGCTAGTCCCTCGCCCTTGGAAATGTTTGGGAGATTCGGTGACCACTTTGATCCGTCCACGAGTTTCTTGGATAGACTTCGAGATCATGTCAGTGAGAGCTTCGTGGACAACTTCGGCCACGGGGACGTCTATTACTTCACATACGACGGCTCGGAGAGAGGGACACCTGTGGGTCCCACTGTAGTGCCAGGTAAGTCATAGCTACTTGTTTTTAGCTGTAAATTGTATTTTAACTCTATTCGTACCTTGGGGAGAAGGAAGGGCTATTGGAAAACATTCATTCATTCAAACAGAAATAGACTCAAGATGCAACAAAGCTTGTCAAATCATTGGACAGCTATCACCGCTATTGTCCAACAAGGAAATAACTCTAGAGGCAAAACGAGCACTATACAATACAATCTTCATCCCAACGTTGTGCTACCAATGCCAGACCTGGACCCCAGATGCGAGAACAATAAGAAAAATAACCTCTACTGAGATGAAATGTGTTAGACGAATGACAGGAAACAGCCTGAGAGATAAGATCAGAAATGAAGAACTGAGAAAAAAGTTAGGCACACTTCCCCCCCCCCCCCTATTTTCCGCCATATAATATATAAAGAAGCAACAGATAAAATGGTTTGGCAACGTGACAAGGCAGAAAGATCAAAACACAACACAACGAGCCTTCAATAAACGTTGCGAGAACACGTCGACCTTTGGGGTCGACCACGGAATAGATGGATCCACGGAATAGATGGATCCACGGAATAGATGGATCCACGGAATAGATGGATTTTAGGGATAGATGGATCCACGGGATAGATGGATCCACGGGATAGATGGATCCACGGAATACTGGAAACACTAGGAAACAATTGCAGCAGAGGCCAACAGAAGAGCAAAAAATCGCAAATTATATCTCTCCTCGACGCTGAAGGACACATGAGGAAGGAAAGAAGAAGGAGAAAGAAGAAAAGAGGAAGGACACTTACCTTACCTGTGTTGGTAAAGATTTGTTGCAGACAAAGCTTGTCATTTTTTGCTGAATACTGCCTTTATTATGTATGTATTTTGTAGAGCAAGTCTACCACGTTAGCGTTTTGTCAGAGCCAGCCTACCACGTTAGCGTTTTATCAGAGCCAATCTTTCACGTTAGCGTTTTATCAGAGCCAATCTTTCACGTTAGCGTTTTATCAGAGCCAATCTTTCACGTTAGCGTTTTATCAGAGCCAATTTACCACGTTAGCGTTTTATCAGAGCCAATCTACCACGTTAGCGTTTTATCAGAGCCAATCTGCCACGTTAGCGTTTTATCAGAGCCAATCTACCACGTTAGCGTTTTATCAGAGCCAGTCTCCTACATTAGCGTGTCATCAGAGCCAATCCTCCACGTTATCGTTTTGTCAGATCCAATCTCCCACGTTAGCGTTTTATCAGAGCCAATCTTTCACGGTAGTGTTTTGTCAGAGCCAATCTCCTACGTTAGCGTTATGTCAGAGCGAACCTCCCGCGTTAGCTTACAAACTTCACACGTTAGCTTACAAACCTCCCGCGTTAGCTTACAAACCTCCCACGTTAGCTTACAAACCTCCCGCGTTCGCTTACAAACCTCCCACGTTAACTTACAAACCTCCCACGTTAGCTTACAAACCTCCCACGTTAGCTTACAAACCTCCCACGATAGCTTACATACCTCCCACGTTAGCTTACAAACCTCCCACGTTAGCTTACAAACCTCCCACTTTAGCTTACAAACCTCCCACGTTAGTTTACAAACCTCCCACGTTAGCTTACAAACCTCCCACTTTAGCTTACAAACCTCCCGCGTTAGCTTACAAACCTCCCACGTTAGCTTACAAACCTCCCGCGTTAGCTTACAAACCTCCCACTTTAGCTTACAAACCTCCCACTTTAGCTTACAAACCTCCCACGTTAGTTTACAAACCTCCCACGTTAGCTTACAAACCTCCCACGTTAGCTTACAAACCTCCCACGTTAGCTTACAAACCTCCCACGTTAGTTTACAAACCTCCCACTTTAGCTTACAAACCTCCCACTTTAGCTTAGAAACCTCCCGCGTTAGTTACAAACCTCCCGCGTTAGCTTACAAACCTCCCGCGTTAGCTTACAAACCTCCCACTTTAGCTTACAAACCTCCCGCGTTAGCTTACAAACCTTCCACGTTAGCTTACAAACCTCCCGCGTTAGCTTACAAACCTCCCACGTTAGCTTACAAACCTCCCACGTTAGCTTACAAACCTCCCACTTTAGCTTACAAACCTCCCGCGTTAGCTTACAAACCTCCCACGTTAGCTTACAAACCTCCCACGTTAGCTTACAAACCTCCCGCGTTAACTTACAAACCTCCCGAGTTAGCTTACAAACCTCCCACGTTAGCTTACAAACCTCCCGCGTTAACTTACAAACCTCCCGAGTTAGCTTACAAACCTCCCACGTTAGCTTACAACCTCCCACGTTAGCTTACAAACCTCCCACGTTAGCTTACAAACCTCCCGCGTTAGCTTACAAACCTCCCGCGTTAGCTTACAAACCTCCCACGTTAGCTTACAAACCTCCCACGTTAGCTTACAAACTTCCCGCGTTAGCTTACAAACCTCCCGCGTTAGCTTACAAACCTCCCACGTTAGCTTACAAACCTCCCGCGTTAGCTTACTAACGTACTATACAAAATATTTGGATACACAAAATCATGCTTCAGGGAAGTAACCACTAAAGTCAGAGTGTTGTAACTTAATGATGGATTATGACCCTTGATAATCAAGTCTCACAACTTCTAGAGAGCCAGTGGTAGGGTGTGCTAAACACTCCAAAGTATGATGACAGCTTTACAAGGAAGAACACAACACAATACTGACGTTTCGGCCTGTGGCCTTCTTCAGAATACATGGACAACGACAACAAACGGTGAAGCACAATTATCTATAACTACATGTTAGATGATCAAGTGGAGGGCTAGGAGAGTAGGATGTAGAAATAAGAAAGGAGAGGGAAATTAATACTACATGATGATGATGATGATGATGATGATGATGATGAGGAGGAGGAGGAGGAGGAGGAGAGGTAGGATGGTCGTCAAGATATATAAAATGGAAAACGAGAAAGAGAAAAATAAAAATGTAACATAAAATGCACTTAGCTTTGAGCAGCAAGTCAATCCTCCGTGCTGAAACAAATCAGAATGACTAGGGGCGTTAGGAATGTGTTAAGAAAGTAACACGTGATTGAGACAAGCGAGTGGAAGGACAAGTGCGGGGAAACAAAGGGAGGGGGTGGGGGAAGAAGAAAGATAGGCGAAACTGCCAAATAACTGGGGAACGAAGGTCAATGGTGCAAGGGAGGCTAGAAGCCCAAAAGCAAAGACCAGGAGGGGCGAACCATGCCATAAATCACTCAAACCCTGCAAGTGAGAGATCCCGCGAGAGGTAAAAAGAAAGAGTGAAAAAAAAAGACCAAGTAGTGAACTGGAAGAGTAGAAAGGTAGGTCAACGATGGCAGGGAGTGAGTACCGGAGGAAGAGATGATGAGAGGAAGAATAAGGAAACCGGTATAAGTCAAGTCAACACATACACGCACCGCTTAACTAGGACAAATATCAGTTTGCAACAAAATACGCAACATTAAAAGACTAAAACTATGATCATAAACAAAGAAGATACTCAAAACCCACAAGTGGATATCAAAATGGAAGGAATAGACCTGGAGATAGTTCAGAACTACAACTACCTTGGACATACTATAACCAGTGATGGAAAATGTACAACTGAAATAAACAAAAGAATAGCAATGGCAAAAAGTAATTTAATGTCATGAAGAACATTCTAACATCAAAACAAATAACACCAGGGCTAAAACTAAGAATAGCAAAATGTTACATCTTCTCAATATTCCTATATGGTGCAGAAACATGGACATCAGACAAGAAAATAGAACAGAGAATTGAAGCCTTTGAAATGTGGATATATAGAAGAATAGGTAGAATTGGATGGAAGGGAAAGAAAACAAACGATGAAATCTTAAACAACTAAAAATGAAAAGAGAACTACTAAGCACAATTCAAACAAGACAAATGCGATTTTTGGGCCATGTTAAAAGACACAAAACAGCCTACTAAAAGTAATCATGGAGGGGAAAATGCAAAGTAAAAGAGGCAGACCAAGACTAACATGGACAAGTAACATCAAACGATGGACAAATCAGCATATGACAACCTGCACTATCAAAGCAAGAGACAGAGCAGAATGGCGCTCCATGGTAGCCAACCTTCGTTGTGGAGACGGCACTTGATGATGATGAACAAAATGAAACTAGGTGAATTACCCAAATTATTGGGGCACTCATCATGAAGTGTGTGCATGCGGTCTTGGGGTATGAAGGTCGTGCTGCCCGCCACGACTGTTACAGCGACCCGGAAATGTGCATAATGACTGCGCACCATTTTTTCAATACGCAACACGTTCGCTGGAACACTATGAACGATCTGGATGAACACGTTGCTGGAACGGGGTACGGGGGGGGGGAAGAGAAAGGGTGGGAGTATAGGAATATGGCACCTACAGTGAAGTCATTTCGTTCTCAAGTCCAAAGCCGCATGCATGGTCCGTACCACGCTAAGCCGTTCTCCTTCCTCAGAAATTATCGCTGGTGATGGTACCTATTTTCAAAGACTGTGGGCCCAGAAGCTTATTAAAATAAAAAAATGGCGGCATCTAAACACAGCATACAATTACATGTAGGGCTATATTAAATGTAATTGCTGTTTCTTTAGATTAACCTTGTCTATAGCGGTGATTTCCGTTTTTATTGCACAAGGTAACGTTTTTTTAAAAGCTACCGTAATCCATCGATTACGTGTACCTTGAAACGCTCCATTGCTTTGAATGTCTCCAACATTGAAAGAGATCTGACGACATAGCTTGGTTGCTGTAAACAAAGCATGGTTGCTAAGGAAAACTGGTTTGAGAGTTATCGATCCTGCACTCTGTACCTGGTCGTATTTGACTATCACGGTAGAACACGACTCCACGAGGCTTTGTGTTCTGTTAGGGTCATCACCGCTGCTCTATAGACACATCCATAGGAGCTTAGATCTCAAATTACCGACAATCTTCGAGTTTTTGGATGCGAATCATGGACAGTAAACAAAAAAAAAATTTTTTTTTTTAACTAGAAGCTACAGAGATGGGATTTCTCAGAAGAATGTTGAAAGTTCCCTGCACAGCTAAAAAGACCAATGAGGAAATTACCAGAGTCCAACACAAAAAGGGAGTTCCTAAGAAACATCAGAAAGAAAGAAACAATCAACAATTTTCGAGCACATCATGAAAAGAGGAAGGTTGGAATACTTGGTTACAACTGGCAAAATACAGGGAAAGACAGATTGTGGACGACAAAGAGAGAAGATACTAGATAGTTAATCTCATGGCATGGAAAACAGTCAACAAAAGAATTTATGCGATGTCCTGTGGATAGAAGATTGTGGAAGGACATGATCGCCTACGCCAACCGGTATGGCACATGATGCTGAGGAACTTTAACCGATGTGTGTGCACCCGTTTCGTTACACGGTCTGGGATCCGCACGACTGTGTAATGATAACGAACAAATATGCCCACAAGCTGTCATATTTATTAATAAGTTCAACTTAGCAAGGGAAATATCAATAAATCTAAGTGAACAATGCGCGGCGTCGCCTCAAGTTGCAAAGTTTAATTGTATTTTGTTTAAGGGAGATAATACAAATTGAATAATTTCATAATGACTGTGTGATGGCAGTTATTTGTCAAGCGAGTATTTCTGACAATCGAACTGCGTGTATGCTTCAACCACAGCCGACGTTAACTTTACTAGGACACGCGGACTGAAGGGGAAATCCTGCAATCACCCAACGTTTGTGACATTTTCAGTTGTTTGAGTTATAGACGGCGGACGTTAACCATAACCGCCCTTGCTCGCAATGCTGAAAACGTCACAAACTTGGGTTATTTCTTTCATTCCGCTGGCCTTAGTAAACTATAGATGGCTGTGACTGAACAATAGATAAACATGTGAGTATTTTTGGCAATCTAACTGTGTACTTTCGAACATTAGATGAAGACACTATTGCTGCACCACAGTACTGGCTACAGTTCCTCCGGTATATTGTGGATAGGCGGCGGGAACAATTGAAGGCTATGCACGAAAAGTGTTCCTTGTTGCAGTTTCCTCATATTTCAAGTCCGGCTTGTTGCAGGAGCTACTGAGTTAAGTGCTCTGTGCACACTGTGAGCTGTGTGTCTCATCCGTTTTGATCATGTTTCATATATTCCAATTGTCTACGATGGATGATGATATCGTATGACAGGGAACAGTTGGCTGTGTTCACTTTCTACGCGGTTTCGCCTTATGTCTTTTGGCGTGTACTGAGACTGCTACGATGGGGACTACAGTTACCTTTCTTTGTTTGGGAGGTGAGATATTAATTCTGATGATTACACTGGCACGGGCGGTTGAGCAATTATGGATTTTAATTCGTTTGCAGTGATACCGGGGCCTTCCATAACCAAATAACGAAGTACTAGCTACAGCACGAGGTGTGTTCATAGATGTTGCTTGATGACGTCATGACCGTATATGTCCAATTAAAATCCTGCGTGTGCTTCGATCTTTCCCCAAGTGATCCGTGACTTTAAAAATGGTTGAGATCCACACTTACGTACAGAAAGAGACCGAAGGGCAGACCAGTGCTGAGATATATGGATATTTGCAGGGCTTCCGTGCGTGAGTTCTCTATCTGCGAAAGGAACTGGGACAGTCTTGCATCAGATCGTAGCACATGGAGAACACACAAAAAAAAAAAAAAACACTACAGCAACATCCGATACAGGGTTGATATCAAATTTAGAACACAAAAGGAGCCGAAATAAAGGAGACGATGCCAGGTACCACTAATACATTTTGTTCTTTCTGTGGTTGGATCTGTCAGCCACGAGAGAAGATGTTCAGCAAAAACAACATCCAACATAAGACACTAATATTTTTTACCAAACTACTGACTTACCATGATTGCTTGCTACCAACCGTCTGTTAACAAACTGCTGACTTACCATGATTGCTTGCTACCAACCGTCTGTTAACAAACTGCTGACTTACCATGATTGCTTGCTACCAACCGTCTGTTAACAAACTGCTGACTTACCATGATTGCTTGCTACCAACCGTCTGTTAACAAACTGCTGACTTACCATGATTGCTTGCTACCAACCGTCTGTTAACAAACTGCTGACTTACCATGATTGCTTGCTACCAACCGTCTGTTAACAAACTGCTGACTTACCATGATTGCTTGCTACCAACCGTCTGTTAACAAACTGCTGACTTACCATGATTGCTTGCTACCAACCGTCTGTTAACAAACTGCTGACTTACCATGATTGCTTGCTACCAACCGTCTGTTAACAAACTGCTGACTTACCATGATTGCTTGCTACCAACCGTCTGTTAACAAACTGCTGACTTACCATGATTGCTTGCTACCAACCGTCTGTTAACAAACTGCTGACTTACCATGATTGCTTGCTACCAACCGTCTGTTAACAAACTGCTGACTTACCATGATTGCTTGCTACCAACCGTCTGTTAACAAACTGCTGACTTACCATGATTGCATGCTACCAACCGTCTGTTAACAAACTGCTGACTTACCATGATTGCTTGCTACCAACCGTCTGTTAACAAACTGCTGACTTACCATGATTGCTTGCTACCAACCGTCTGTTAACAAACTGCTGACTTACCATGATTGCTTGCTACCAACCGTCTGTTAACAAACTGCTGACTTACCATGATTGCTTGCTACCAACCGTCTGTTAACAAACTGCTGACTTACCATGATTGCTTGCTACCAACCGTCTGTTAACAAACTGCTGACTTACCATGATTGCTTGCTACCAACCGTCTGTTAACAAACTGCTGACTTACCATGATTGCTTGCTACCAACCGTCTGTTAACAAACTGCTGACTTACCATGATTGCTTGCTACCAACCGTCTGTTAACAAACTGCTGACTTACCATGATTGCTTGCTACCAACCGTCTGTTAACAAACTGCTGACTTACCATGATTGCTTGCTACCAACCGTCTGTTAACAAACTGCTGACTTACCATGATTGCTTGCTACCAACCGTCTGTTAACAAACTGCTGACTTACCATGATTGCTTGCTACCAACCGTCTGTTAACAAACTGCTGACTTACCATGATTGCTTGCTACCAACCGTCTGTTAACAAACTGCTGACTTACCATGATTGCTTGCTACCAACCGTCTGTTAACAAACTGCTGACTTACCATGATTGCTTGCTACCAACCGTCTGTTAACAAACTGCTGACTTACCATGATTGCTTGCTACCAACCGTCTGTTAACAAACTGCTGACTTACCATGATTGCTTGCTACCAACCGTCTGTTAACAAACTGCTGACTTACCATGATTGCTTGCTACCAACCGTCTGTTAACAAACTGCTGACTTACCATGATTGCTTGCTACCAACCGTCTGTTAACAAACTGCTGACTTACCATGATTGCTTGCTACCAACCGTCTGTTAACAAACTACTGACTTACCATGATTGCTTGCTACCAACCGTCTGTTAACAAACTACTGACTTACCATGATTGCTTGCTACCAACCGTCTGTTAACAAACTACTGACTTACCATGATTGCTTGCTACCAACCGTCTGTTAACAAACTACTGACCTACCATGATTGCTTGCGACCAACCGTCTGTTAACAAACTACTGACTTACCATGATTGCTTGCTACCAACCGTCTGTTAACAAACTACTGACTTACCATGATTGCTTGCTACCAACTGTATGTTAACAAACTACTGACTTACCATGATTGCTTGCTACCAACCGTCTGTTAACAAACTACTGACTTACCATGATTGCTTGCTACCAACTGTATGTTAACAAACTACTGACTTACCATGATTGCTTGCTACCAACCGTCTGTTAACAAACTACTGACTTACCATGATTGCTTGCTACCAACCGTCTGTTAACAAACTACTGACTTACCATGATTGCTTGCTACCAACTGTATGTTAACAAACTACTGACTTACCATGATTGCTTGCTACCAACCGTCTGTCATGACGATGTAAACCATCAATGAGACCCAAAGACTAGTCCTAGGAGAGAACGCATTAAAAATCAGTTTGCTGTTTACATTGAGTAACAAGAAGAGACCTTCAGGTATATTTAAAAAATCTAAAAATTAAGCTGTATGCCGCTATCCGGGTAAAGCAAGAGTTAAAAAATAAATTATTATTTTGGCGGACTATGAAAACATGAACGAAAGATAGGCAAACCAGTCTGGTAGAGAGCAGTGTGGGGCAGACTTGGGGGAAATTCAGCGAATGAACTTCCAAAATTGAGTAACTAATGGAGTAATGGACTTCCTTGTGTGACGTCACAAAGCGCGTAGATCACCGAGTTCATTATCGATCAGAGACCGCGGAAAAGAAGAAGGAAGAATACCCCCGCCCCCTCCACCGTGCACGGAAAGAACAA
>JAVIAB010000106.1:79262931-79310431 GCA_032433765.1 Megaustenia siamemsis | reverse complement strand
ATGATATTTCTGGTTTCTCCAGCTCGTTTGAAACTTTCTTCATTTGTAATTTTTGTTATCCATGGAATCTGTAACATTCTTCTGATAAACCACATCTCATCATCCTCATCATCCTGTACCCTGCCGGTTGGCGTAGGCGATCATGTCCCTCCACAATCTTCTATCTACAGTGCATCGTATCAGTTCTGTTGTTGACTGTTTTCCATGTCATGACACCAAGCTATCCAGTATTTTCTCTCTTTGTCGTCCGCGATCTCTCTTTCCTTTTATTTTGCCAGTTGTAACCAAGTATTCCAACTTTCCTCTTCTCATGATGTGCCCGAAAAATGTTGATTGCTTCTTTCTGATGTTTTTTATGAGCCCCCTTTTTGTGTTGGCCTCTTTGAGAACTTCCTAATTGGTCTTTTTATCTGTCCAGGGAACTTTCAACATTCTTCTGAGAAATCCCATCTCTGTGGCCTCTAACCGTCTTTTCATTTGTTTGTCTACTGTCCATGATTCGCTTCCATAGGTCAGAAATGGTTCTATATAGCACCGATGAACTCTCTTCCTCATTTTTATTGACATAGATTTGTTGCATAAGATATTTTTCATTTTCTGAAATGTCATTTTGGCCTGAGCTATTCTGCTTTTTATTTCTGTGGTGCATCTCCCATCTGATGTAATTAACCACATCTCAGCTGCCTCTAATGTTCTTTGTGTTGTCTTACTTATCGTCCCTGACTCACTTCCATACAGTAGAACAGGTTTGATGTAGCACTTGAGGACACGTTCTCTAACATTAATGAACCATGATTTGTTACATAGGATATTTCTCATTCAATGGAATTCTGTCTTTGCTTGTCCTATTCTGCTTCTAATTTCTGTAGTGCATCTGCCATCTGATTTTATTATTGATCCCATGTATTTGAATCTATGCATTTATTTCTGGATTTTTCTGTTTAGTTTAATAGTCGCTATTTTGGCAAAAAACATTCACACTTACAAATCAATTGCATTGCCAACATATTTAAATTTGTAGACCTATTTATTTTTCTACATTTTACCACCGCACAAAAAAAAAAAAAAACGTAAAATGAACAAGTTGCCTCTACGTCGCTCGGTTCTTTATGTAGGTTTTTTTTTTCTTTTTTCAAAATTAGGAAAAAAAAATAATTGCCATCCATTGTGGAACGAACGTAGCAGATTTTAGTGAAGAAATTATCGTCTCGGAAGTCTTGAACCCAAAAGATGACCTCAACCTTGGAAAGGTCATGCCACAGACAATGTCATTTATTCAAATTGCCGGATCTTATTGGCTCAGCTGACGCCATTCTCGCTGCTGTGACGTAATCTGCACGCGCCGTAAGGTTACGTCCTTCCAGGATTTCGTCATCTTCTTGGCGTTTATTTTCCCCGTGGAAGAATCGGGAAGGCCCGATTACCAAATTAACACACTGAGGAGATATCCTAAATTAAAAAAAAAAAAAAAAGAAAACAAATCAAAGGCTTTTAAACAATATTCTGCCTGCTGCACAACATGGATACCGTTTCTATTAATATTTTTTTGTATTAATGTTGCGGTTGATGATTCTGAACTTCAAGGACGAAGCGAGTGCGTTTGGGGTAATGGAGGGGATCTTCTCATAACATGGCCAAAAATTCCCCCCCCCCCCCCCTAAAATATTCGCTCTCTTTTTGCTTTGGCCTATTTCAGAAAGATTTCATTACTCTTCTTAGCTGCCCATGTTGTTCTCACTCAACATTCTTCTGTAAAACCACATTTCTACGGCCAGTGATTTCTCGCATGTTGTCCTATTGTCCATGATTCACATCAACATATTTGATAAGACTGGTTTTACATAACCGTTAAGAAGTCTTTTCCCTACTAGTAAACACATGATTACTGCATAAGTAATAAGTGAAGGTTTACTCGGCATCTCTATAAACCACTAGAGAAATTGAGGATGACTATATTTGTGAATGTGATGTTAATGACTATATTTGTGAATGTGATGTTAGTGACTATATTTGTGAATGTGATGTTAGTGACTATATTTGTGAATGTGATGTTAGTGACTATATTTGTGAATGTGATGTTAGTGACTATATTTGTGAATGTGATGTTAGTGACTATATTTGTGAATGTGATGTTAGTGACTATATTTGTGAATGTGATGTTAGTGACTATATTTGTGAATCTGATGTTAGTGACTATATTTGTGAATGTGATGTTATTGATTATATTTGTGAATGTGATGTTAGTGACTATATTTGTGAATGTGATGTTAGTGACTATATTTGTGAATGTGATGTTAGTGACTATATTTGTGAATGTGATGTTAGTGACTATATTTGTGAATGTGATGTTATTGATTATATTTGTGAATGTGATGTTAGTGACTATATTTGTGAATGTGATGTTAGTGACTATATTTGTGAATGTGATGTTAGTGACTATATTTGTGAATGTGATGTTAGTGACTATATTTGTGAATGTGATGTTAGTGACTATATTTGTGAAAGTGATGTTATTGATTATATTTGTGAATGTGATGTTAGTGACTATATTCGTTCATGGCCAACGACCTTATTTAATGGGTGATGTCATCGACTTCCTGCCAGTCCATCTTTATTGCCAAGAGAAATCTATTACACTTATTTATTAAATTTAGCATCAGATGATAAATATCAACTGTCGTATCAGATGATAAGTATCAATCGTAGTACCAGGTAATTGTAATACCACATGTTCATTCAAACCGTAGTAACAAATGATAAATATCAACTGAGGTAATAAATGATAACTATCAACTCTAGTTATAAATTATAACTATCTACTTAAGTAACAAATGACAAATATTAACTGAAGTAACAAATGATAAATATCAGCTGTAATTCCGCAAGGTAAATTTTAATTGTAGTCTATCTA
This sequence comes from Megaustenia siamemsis, assembly GCA_032433765.1. NCBI lineage: Eukaryota > Metazoa > Mollusca > Gastropoda > Stylommatophora > Ariophantidae > Megaustenia > Megaustenia siamemsis. Next base: position 79,307,520 of record JAVIAB010000106.1, on the reverse strand, counting down.
TCTATTGACCTTTCGAGCCGTAGCCGGCCCATAGGGCGTAGACCAAGATACTCCTTCTCTTATCTGAATTTTTGTTCTAGCAGTTTTCAATTCTTTTAAAGATATTTTATAAAATCTCGCCATTTGTCTCTGTTCTGTTCAAGCAGCACTATCTCATTGAGGGAGCCGATTCCTGCTGCTCTTGCCTCTCTGATCAATGTTCTTCTCAGTGTCTCTCTGGGTCTTCCTCTTTTACTCTTACCTGTTGTTTCCCATATGAGGGCTTGCTTTGCTATTCGGTTATTTTCTCTTCTCATCACATGTCCAACATAATTGTAATGCCAGGTTATAAATATCAACTGTAGTACCATATTATAAATATCAACTGTAGTGTCCGATTATAAATATCAACTGTAGTGGCCGATTATAAATATCAACTGTAGTACACGATTATAAATATCAACTTTAATTCCAGATTATAAATATCAACTGTAGATCACATGATAAATTGTAGTTGTAGTTACCGATTATAACTATCAACTGTAGTAAAAAAGTAAAGTAAAGTACCCCCGTCACGCCAAGTGGCCGCGTATAGGGAATATGATGTTAGTGACCATACATTTTACAGACCTTCGGCACATGATTTTTGGGGTAATATGGTCGGTATTACGCCCATACCGCTTTAATTTCCCAGAAAAAAAAATCCGGTACCCATTTAAGGCTGGGTGAACCCGGAAGTCGTCGGTTGGGATCGAACCCTACCCCTTGTCCTGTGTAGTGCAGTTCACTAACCACTGAGCTATCGCGGCTCCCAATCAACTATAATACCACATGATAAATTGTAGTTGTAGTTACCGATTATGATTATCAACTGTAGTACCACATGATAAATTGCAGTTGTAGTTACCGATTATGATTATCAACTGTAGTACCACATGATAAATTGCAGTTGTAGTTACCGATTATGATTATCAACTGTAGTACCACATGATAAATTGCAGCTGTAGTTACCGATTATGATTATCAACTGTAGTACCACATGATAAATTTCAAATGAACCACATGATATATATCAACTGTAATGTGTGACAGTTGATCCCATTGTGGTTTCAGTCTAATCCTCCCTTCTTGAACATAAGGTCTATAATGAAAGATAATATAACTACACAAAATGTCAAATATCATCATCATCATCATCATCATCATCATCATCATCATCATCATCATCATCATCATCATCGTTATAGTTACCAATATTCTCATCACTGTTACTATCATTATCATTGTCACTATTACCATTACTACACTCATTACATCACCATTACTACAATCATTACTTCACCATTGCTACAATCATTATTACTACTATCATCAGTGCTATCATTATTATGGCTATCAAGCATTGCCATAATCATAATTACTATTATTAACATTACTTTAATGAGATTCATCATCATCATCATCAAGTACCGGGCCTACTGGCGTAGGTGATCATGTCTCTCCACAACTTTCGATCTCGGCAGCTATTTATCATTTCTGTTGTTGACCTTCTGCCAAGCCATTCTCTTAAGCTGTCTGTTATTTTTTCTCTTTGCTTCCCTCTATCTCTTCGTCCCTCAATTGTTCCAGTTGTTACAATATATTCCAGTTGTTCTCTTCTCATTACATTGCCAAAAAATGATGATTGTTTCTTCCTAATATTCTCGAATTAGCTCTCTTTTTGCTTTGACCTCTCTCAGAACATTTTCATTACTCTTCTTAGCTATCCATGGTACTCTCAACATTCTTCTGTAAAACCACATTTCTACAGATTCCAGTGAATTTCTTGTCTGTTGTCCTATTGTCCACGATTCGCATCCATATGTTAAGACTGGCTCTACATAACATTTAAGAACTCTTTTTCTTGTTTCTATTGTCAAAAATGGATTGCATGGTATCTTCCTCATTTTTTGGAAAGCTGCTTTTGCCTGAGCCATTCTGCATCTCACCTCTTTTGTACATCTTCCGTCTGAGGTTAACAAAGTTCCCAAATATTTAAATTTATTTACCTGTTTTAATATTGTTTCACTTGTCTTTATTTTGCACTGAGGTAATGTCTTTTTCTTTGTTGTTATCATTACCTCTGTCTTTTTTCTATTAAGTCTGAGTGAGATTACTTAAGGTTTAATGAAATTACTATTATCATAATTATTTTCGTCATCATTAACGTCATCATCATTATTTTAGAGCAACGAGGAGCATAGTTCCCTTATCATTACTATCATATATACTTATTTTTTTTTCTTTTCTTGATAGTGTCATTACATATTTAGTATGACAAAGGGTAGCTATGTCATCTGGTAGGTGTCAAATCTGGTAGGTACGACAGCCCGTATGAATGACAACTAGTAGTTGTGACATGTCGCAGGTATGACAATTGGTAGCTGTGACATCTGGTATGTGTGACAAGTTGTAAGTATGATAACTGGTAGTTGTAACATCTAGTAGGTATGACATCTGATAGATGTGGCAACTGGTAGGTGTAACATCTGGCAGGTATGGCAACTGGTAGCTGTGTCATCTGGTAGATATGACAACTGGTAGGTATGACAACTGGTAGCTGTGTCATCTGGTAGATATGGCATCTGGCAGGTATGGCAACTGGTAGCTGTGCAATCTGGCAGATATGGCAACTGGTAGGTATAGCAACTGGTAGCTGTGTCATCTGGTGGGTATGGCAACTAGTAGCTGTAACAACTGGTAGGTGTGACATCTGGTAGGTGAGATAATTGTTTGGTACGGCAACTGGTAGCTGTGCCATCAGGTACATATGGCAACTGGTAGGTATGGCAACTGGTAGTTGTGTCATCTGGTCGATATGGCAACTGGTAGGTATGGCAACTGGTAGCTGTGTCATCTGGTAGATATGGCAACTGGTAGGTATGGCAACTGGTAGATGCGACATCTTCTAGTCATAACAACTGATCATTATCTTTCAGTGCATTCTTCTTCAAAGTTTATATACCATAAACTCCCGGTCCACTATAACGATTCCCCCCACTTACCCAAACCAACGCATCCTACATTAATCTTTTAATCTTCCAGTGTTGTTAAAAATGCAAAAGACAGCTGTCGCCTAACATCTACATTTTAAGGGTTACTTCTCAACTTGTGCAGGATTTCACACTCATGATCCTTTATGCATCTCGACGCTAGAATTAAAATGACAGCGCCCTGGTGGTCCCGCAGAATCGCCAACAGCAGACAATAATGTGGTGTCTCATCAAAGATCACTAACTTTGATGTGGTGTCTCATCAAAGATCTCTAACTTTGATGTGGTGTCTCATCGAAAATCACTAACTTTGATGTGGTGTCTCATCAAAGATCACTAACTTTGATGTGGTGTCTCATCAAAGATCTCTAACTTTGATGTGGTGTCTCATTACCAAAGATCTCTAACTTTGATGTGGTGTCTCATTACCAAAGATCTCTAACTTTGATGTGGTGTCTCATTACCAAAGATCTCTAACTTTGATGTGGTGTCTCATCAAAGATCTCTAATTTTGATGTGGTGTCTCATTACCAAAGATCTCTAACTTTGATGTGGTGTCTCATCAAAGATCTCTAACTTTAATGTGGTGTCTCATTACCAAAGATCTCTAACTTTGATGTGGTGTCTCATCAAAGATCTCTAACTTTAATGTGGTGTCTCATTACCAAAGATCTCTAACTTTGATGTGGTGTCTCATCAAAGATCACTAACTTTAATGTGGTGTCTCATCAAAGATCTCTAACTTTGATGTGGTGTCTCATTACCAAAGATCTCTAACTTTGATGTGGTGTCTCATTACCAAAGATCTTTAACTTTGATGTGGTGTGTCATCAAAGATCTCTAACTTTGATGTGGTGTCTCATCAAAGATCTCTAACTTTGATGTGGTGTCTCATTACCAAAGATCTCTAACTTTGATGTGGTGTCTCATCAAAGATCTCTAACTTTAATGTGGTGTCTCATTACCAAAGATCTCTAACTTTAATGTGGTGTCTCATCAAAGATCTCTAACTTTGATGTGGTGTCTCATTACCAAAGACCTCTAACTTTGATGTGGTGTCTCATCAAAGATCTCTAATTTTAATGTGGTGTCTCATCAAAGATATCTAACTTTAATGTGGTGTCTCATTACCAAAGATCTCTAACTTTGATGTGGTGTCTCATTACCAAAGATCTCTAACTTTGATGTGGTGTCTCATTACCAAAGATCTCTATCTTTTATGTGGTGTGTCATCAAAGATCTCTAACTTTGATGTGGTGTCTCATCAAAGATCTCTAACTTTGATGTGGTGTCTCATTACCAAAGATCTCTAACTTTGATGTGGTGTCTCATTACCAAAGATCTCTAACTTTGATGTGGTGTCTCATATTCAAAGATCTCTAACTTTGATGTGGTATCTCATTACCAAAGATCTCTAACCGTGATGTGGTATCTCATTACCAAAGATCTCTAACCGTGATGTGGTGTCTCATTACCAAAGATCTCTAACTTTGATGTGGTGTCTCATTACCAAAGATCTCTAACTTTGATGTGGTGTCTCATTACCAAAGATCTCTAACTTTGATGTGGTGTCTCATTACCAAAGATCTCTAACTTTGATGTGGTGTCTCATCAAAGATCTCTAACTTTGATGTGGTGTCTCATTACCAAAGATCTCTATTTTTGTTGTGGTGTCTCATTACCAAAGATCTCTAACTTTGATGTGGTGTCTCATTACCAAAGATCTCTAACTTTGATATGGTGTCTCATTACCAAAGATCTCTAACTTTGATGTGGTGTCTCATTACCAAAGACCTATAACTTTGATGTAGTGTCTCATTACAAAGATCTCTAACTTTGATGTGGTGTCTCATTACCAAAGATCTCTAACTTTGATGTGGTGTTTCATCAAAGATCTCTAACTTTAATGTGGTGTCTCATCAAAGATATCTAACTTTGATGTGGTGTCTCATTACCAAAGATCTCTAACTTTGATGTGGTGTCTCATTACCAAAGATCTCTAACTTTGATGTGGTGTCTCATTACCAAAGATCTCTAACTTTGATGTGGTGTCTCATTACCAAAGATCTCTATCTTTGATGTGGTGTGTCATCAAAGATCTCTAACTTTGATGTGGTGTCTCATTACCAAAGATCTCTAACTTTGATGTGGTGTCTCATTACCAAAGATCTCTAACTTTGATGTGGTGTCTCATTACCAAAGATCTCTAACTTTGATGTGGTATCTCATTACCAAAGATCTCTAACCGTGATGTGGTATCTCATTACCAAAGATCTCTAACTTTGATGTGGTGTCTCATTACCAAAGATCTCTAACTTTGATGTGGTGTCTCATTACCAAAGATCTCTAACTTTGATGTGGTGTCTCATCAAAGATCTCTAACTTTGATGTGGTGTCTCATCAAAGATCTCTAACTTTGTTGTGGTGTCTCATTACCAAAGATCTCTAAATTTGATGTGGTGTCTCATCAAAGATCTCTAACTTTGATGTGGTGTCTCAGTACCAAAGATCTCTAACTTTGATGTGGTGTCTCATTACCAAAGATCTCTAACTTTGATGTGGTGTCTCATTACCAAAGATCTCTAACTTTGATGTGGTGTCTCATCAAAGATCTCTAGTGAATGTGATGTTAGTGACTATATTTGTGAATGTGATGTTAGTGACTATATTTGTGAATCTGATGTTTGTGACTATATTTGTGAATGTGATGTTAGTGACTATATTTGTGAATGTGATGTTAGTGACTATATTTGTGAATGTGATGTTAGTGACTATATTTGTGAATTTGATGTTAGTGACTATATTTGTGAATGTGATGTTAGTGACTATATTTGTGAATGTGATGTTAGTGACTATATTTGTGAATCTGATGTTAGTGACTATATTTGTGAATGTGATGTTAGTGACTATATTTTTGAATGTGATGTTAGTGACTATAATTGTGAATATGATGTTATTGATTATATTTGTGAATGTGATGTTAGTGACTATATTTGTGAATGTGATGTTAGTGACTATATTTGTGAATGTGATGTTAGTGACTATATTTGTGAATGTGATGTTAGTGACTATATTTGTGAATCTGATGTTTGTGACTATATTTGTGAATGTGATGTTAGTGACTATATTTGTGAATGTGATGTTAGTGACTATATTTGTGAATGTGATGTTAGTGACTATATTTGTGAATTTGATGTTAGTGACTATATTTGTGAATGTGATGTTAGTGACTATATTTGTGAATGTGATGTTAGTGACTATATTTGTGAATGTGATGTTAGTGACTATATTTGTGAATTTGATGTTAGTGACTATATTTGTGAATGTGATGTTAGTGACTATATTTGTGAATGTGATGTTAGTGACTATATTTGTGAATGTGATGTTAGTGACTATATTTGTGAATGTGATGTTAGTGACTATATTTGTGAATGTGATGTTAGTGACTATTTTTGTGAATGTGATATTAGTGACTATATTTGTGAATGTGATGTTAGTGACTATATTTGTGAATGTGATGTTAGTGACTATAATTGTGAATGTGATGTTATTGATTATATTTGTGAATGTGATGTTAGTGACTATATTTGTTAATGTGATGTTAGTGACTATATTTGTGAATGTGATGTTAGTGACTATTTTTGTGAATCTGATGTTAGTGACTATATTTGTGAATGTGATGTTATTGATTATATTTGTGAATGTGATGTTAGTGACTATATTTGTGAATGTGATGTTAGTGACTATATTTGTGAATCTGATGTTTGTGACTATATTTGTGAATGTGATGTTAGTGACTATATTTGTGAATGTGATGTTAGTGACTATATTTGTGAATGTGATGTTAGTTACTATATTTGTGAATGTGATATTAGTGACAATATTTGTGAATGTGATGTTAGTGACTATATTTTTGAATGTGATGTTAGTGACTATATTTGTGAATGTGATGTTATTGATTATATTTGTAAATGTGATGTTAGTGACTATATTTGTGAATGTGATGTTAGTGACTATATTTGTGAATGTGATGTTAGTGACTATATTTGTGAATCTGATGTTAGTGACTATATTTGTGAATGTGATGTTAGTGACTATATTTGTGAATGTGATGTTAGTGACTATATTTGTGAATGTGATGTTAGTGACTATATTTGTGAATGTGATGTTAGTGACTATATTTGTTAATGTGATGTTAGTGACTATATTTGTGAATGTGATGTTAGTGACTATATTTGTGAATCTGATGTTAGTGACTATATTTGTGAATGTGATGTTATTGATTATATTTGTGAATGTGATGTTATTGATTATATTTGTGAATGTGATCTATCTATTGACCTTTCGAGCCGTAACCGGCCCATAGGGCGTAGACCAAGATACACCTTCTCCTATATGAATTTTTTGTTCTAGCAGTTTTCTTTTAAAGATATTTTATCAAATCTCGCCATCTGTCTCTGTTCTGTGCAAGCAGTTCTATCTCATTGAGGGAGCCGATTCCTGCTGCTCTTGCCTCTCTCATCAATGTTCTTCTCAGTGTCTCCCTGGGTCTTCCTCTTTTTCTTTTACCTGTTGTTTCCCATATGAGGGCTTGCTTTGCTATTCGATTATTATCTCTTCTCATCACATGTCCAACGTATGACCATCGTCTTTTCTTTATTACTGAAGATATTAGTGGTTGATTGGCGATTTCTCTAATTTCCTCGTTTGTTTTGAATTCGTTCCATTCTATACCAAGTATTTTCCTTAGACATTTATTTTCGAATGCGTTCAACTTTGTTTCTATATCTCTTGTTGTTTTCCAGCTTTCACACGCATACGTAAGGGTTGATAGTACATTTGATTTGAATAGCCTAAGTTTTGTGTTTGTGCTAATGAGTTTTGATTTCCACAACTTTTCAAGGCTTCTGAAAGACATTGCTGCTTTAGCCAGTCTGATTCTAATTTCTTTGCTCGTATCCCCTTCTCGATCAATGTGACTTCCAAGATAGATAAAGTGATCGATCTCTTCTACTGGTTTGTTTTCCATGTATATTTTGTCACTTGTTGGAATTAAACTTTTCATGACTTTAGTCTTTTCATGATTGACCTCAAGCCCAATTTTGCTGGCTATTGATGATAGTTCATTTGTGTTTTCCTGCATCGTTTTTATCTGACTGCTGATGAGAACTATGTCATCAGCAAAGTCGAGGTCCTCCAAATGGTCTCCTTGTATCCATTCGATGCCTTTATTACCAGTGCAGCATTTCTTCATTATGAAGTCCATAACAATTCCAAATAACAAGGGCGATAAAATACATCCTTGTTTAACCCCAGTTTCTATTGGGAAACATTCGCTCAGTCCTTCCTCTGTTCGAATGTGATGTTAGTGACTATATTTGTGAATGTGATGTTAGTGACTATATTTGTGAATGTGATGTTAGTGACTATATTTGGGATTGTGATGTTAGTGACTATATTTGTGAATGTGATGTTAGTGACTATATTTGTGAATCTGATGTTAGTGACTATATTTGTGAATGTGATGTTTGTGACTATATTTGTAAATGTGATGTTAGTGACTATATTTGTGAATGTGATGTTTGTGACTATATTTGTAAATGTGATGTTAGTGACTATATTTGTGAATGTGATGTTAGTGACTATATTTGTGAATGTGATGTTAGTGACTATATTTGTGATTGTGATGTTAGTGACTATATTTGTAAATGTGATGTTAGTGACTATATTTGTGAATTTGATGTTAGTGACTATATTTGTAAATGTGATGTTAGTGACTATATTTGTGAATTTGATGTCAGTGACTATATTTGTGAATTTGATGTTAGTGACTATATTTGTGAATGTGATGTTAGTGACTATATTTGTGAATGTGATGTCAGTGAATATATTTGTGAATTTGATGTTAGTGACTATATTCGTTCATGGCCAACGACCTTTTTTAATGGGTGATGTCATCGACTTCCTGCCAGTCCATCTTTATTGCCAAGAGAAATCTAAGACACTTATTTATTAAATCTAGCATCAGATGATAAATATCAACTGTCGTATCAGATGATAAATATCAACTGTCGTATCAGATGATAAATATCAACTGTCGTATCAGATGATAAATATCAACTGTCGTATCAGATGATAAGTATCAACTGTCATATCAGATGATAAATATCAACTGTCGTATCAGATGATAAATATCAACGGTCGTATCAGATGATAAGTATCAATCGTAGTACCAGGTAATTGTAGTACCACATGTTCAATCAAACCGTAGTAACGAATGATAAGTATCAACTGAGGTAATACATGATAACTATCAACTCTAGTTATAAATGATAACTATCTACTTAAGTAACAAATGACAAATATTGACTGAAGTAGCAAATTATAAATATCAGCTGTAATTCCGCAAGGTAAATTTTAATTGTAGTCTATCTATCTATTGACCTTTCGAGCCGTAGCCGGCCCATAGGGCGTAGACCAAGATACTCCTCTTATCTGAATTTTTGTTCTAGCAGTTTTCAATTCTTTTAAAGATATTTTATCAAATCTCGCCATTTGTCTATGTTCTGTGCAAGCAGCTCTATCTCATTGAGGGAGCCGATTCCTGCTGCTCTTGCCTCTCTGATCAATGTTCTTCTCAGTGTCTCTCTGGGTCTTCCTCTTGTACTCTTACCTGTTGTTTCCCATATGAGGGCTTGCTTTGCTATTCGGTTATTTTCTCTTCTCATCACATGTCCAACATAATTGTAATGCCAGGTTATAAATATCAACTGTAGTACCATTTTATAAATATGAACTGTAATGTCCGATTATAAATATCAACTGTAGTGGCCGATTATAAATATCAACTGTAGTACACGATTATAAATATCAACTTTAATTCCAGATTATAAATATCAACTGTAGATCACATGATAAATTGTAGTTGTAGTTATCGATTATAACTATCAACTGTAGTAAAAAAGTAAAGCAAAGTACCCCCGTCACGCCAAGTGGCCACGTATAGGGAATATGATGTTAGTGACCATAAATTTTACAGACCTTCGGCACATGATTTTTGGGGTAATATGGTCGGTATTACGCCCATGCCTTCTTGAACATAAGGTCTGTAATGAAAGATAATATAACTACACAAAATGTCAAATATCATCATCATCATCATCATTGTTATAGTTACCAATATTCTCATCACTGTTACTATCATTATCATTGTCACTATTACCATTACTACACTCATTACATCACCATTACTACAATCATTACTTCACCATTGCTACAATCATTATTACTACTATCATCAGTGCTATCATTATTATGGCTATCAAGCATTGCCATAATCATAATTACTATTATTAACATTACTTTAATGAGATTCATCATCATCATCATCAAGTACCGGGCCTACTGGCGTAGGTGATCATGTCTCTCCACAACTTTCGATCTCGGCAGCTATTTATCATTTCTGTTGTTGACCTTCTGCCAAGCCATTCTCTTAAGCTGTCTGTTATTTTTTCTCTTTGCTTCCCTCTATCTCTTCGTGCCTCAATTTTTCCAGTTGTTACAATATATTCCAGTTGTTCTCTTCTCATTACATGGCCAAAAATGAAGATTGTTTCTTCCTAATATTCTCGAATTAGCTCTCTTTTTGCTTTGACCTCTCTCAGAACATTTTCATTACTCTTCTTAGCTGTCCATGGTACTCTCAACATTCTTCTGTAAAACCACATTTCTACAGATTCCAGTGAATTTCTTGTCTGTTGTCCTATTGTCCACGATTCGCATCTATATGTTAAGACTGGCTCTACATAACATTTAAGAACTCTTTTTCTTGTTTCTATTGTCAAAAATGGATTGCATAGTATCTTCCTCATTTTTTGGAAAGCTGCTTTTGCCTGAGCCATTTTGCATCTCACCTCTTTTGTACATCTTCCGTCTGAGGTTAACAAAGTTCCCAAATATCTAAATTCATTTACCTGTTTTAATATTGTTTCACTTGTCTTTATTTTGCACTGAGGTAATGTCTTTTTCTTTGTTGTTATCATTACCTCTGTCTTTTTTCTATTAAGTCTGAGTGAGATTACTTAAGGTTTAATGAAATTACTATTATCATAATTATTTTCGTCATCATTAACGTCATCATCATTATTTTAGAGCAACGAGGAGCATAGTTCTCTTATCATTACTATCACATATACTTATTTTTTTTCTTTTCTTGATAGTGTCATTACATATTTAAGATGACAAAGGGTAGCTATGTCATCTGGTAGGTGTCAAATCTGGTAGGTACGACAGCCCGTATGAATGACAACTAGTAGTTGTGACATGTCGCAGGTATGACAATTGGTAGCTGTGACATCTGGTATGTGTGACAAGTTGTAAGTATGATAACTGGCAGTTGTAACATCTAGTAGGTATGACATCTGATAGATGTGGCAACTGGTAGGTGTGACATCTGGCAGGTATGGCAACTGGTAGCTGTGTCATCTGGTAGATATGACAACTATTAGGTATGACAACTGGTAGCTGTGTCATCTGGTAGATATGGCATCTAGCAGGTATGGCAACTGGTAGCTGTGCAATCTGGCAGATATGGCAACTGGTAGGTATGGCAACTGATAGCTGTGTCATCTGGTGGGTATGGCAACTAGTAGCTGTGACAACTGGTAGGTGTGACATCTGGTAGGTGAGATAATTGGTTGGTATGGCAACTGGTAGCTGTGCCATCAGGTAAATATGGCAACTGGTAGGTATGGCAACTGGTAGTTGTGTCACCTGGTCGATATGGCAACTGGTAGGTATGGCAACTGGTAGCTGTGTCATCTGGTAGATATGGCAACTGGTAGGTATGACATCTGATAGATATGGCATCAGGCAGATATGGCAACTGGTAGCTGTGTCATCTGGTAGATATGGCAACTGGTAGGTATGGCATCTGATAGATATGACAACTGGTAAGTGTGACATCTGGTAGGTGAGATAATTGGTTGATATGACAACTGGTAGCTATGACATCTTGCAGGTATGGCAACTGGTAGCTGTGTCATCTGGTAGATACGACATCTGGCAGGTATGGCAACTGGTAGCTGTGTCATCTGGTAGATATGACAACTGGTAGGTATGGCAACTGGTAGCTGTGTCATCTGGTAAATATGGCATCTGGCAGGTATGGCAACTGGTAGCTGTGTCATCTGGTAGATATGGCAACTGGTAGGTATGGCAACTGATAGCTGTGTCATCTGGTAGATATGGCAACTGGTAGGTATGGCAACGGATAGCTGTGTCATCTGGTAGATATGGCAACTGGTAGGTATGGCAACTGGTAGATGCGACATCTTCTAGTCATAACAACTGATCATTATCTTTCAGTGCATTCTTCTTCAAAGTTTATATACCATAAACTCCCGGTCCACTATAACGATTCCCCCCACTTACCCAAACCAACGCATCCTACATCAATCTTTTAATCTTCCAGTGTTGTTAAAAATGCAAAAGACAGCTGTCGCCTAACATCTACATTTTAAGGGTTACTTCTCAACTTGTGCAGGATTTCACACTCATGATCCTTTATGCATCTCGACGCTAGAATTAAAATGACAGCGCCCTGGTGGTCCCGCAGAATCGCCAACAGCAGACAATAATGTGGTGTCTCATCAAAGATCACTAACTTTGATGTGGTGTCTCATCAAAGATCTCTAACTTTGATGTGGTGTCTCATTACCAAAGATCTCTAACTTTGATGTGGTGTCTCATCAAAGATCTCTAACTTTAATGTGGTGTCTCATCAAAGATCTCTAACTTTGATGTGGGGTCTCATCAAAGATCTCTAACTTTAATGTGGTGTCTCATCAAAGATATCTAACTTTAATGTGGTGTCTCATTACCAAAGATCTCTAACTTTGATGTGGTGTCTCATTACCAAAGATCTCTAACTTTGATGTGGTGTCTCATTACCAAAGATCTCTAACTTTGATGTGGTGTCTCATTACCAACGATCTCTAACTTTGATAAGGTGTCTCATTACCAAAGATCTCTAACTTTGATGTGGTGTCTCATTACCAAAGATCTCTAACTTTGATGTGGTGTCTCATTACCAAAGATCTCTAACTTTGATGTGGTGTCTCATTACCAAAGACCTCTAACTGTGATGTGGTGTCTCATCAAAGATCTCTAACTTTGATGTGGTGTCTCATTACCAAAGATCTCTAACTTTGATAAGGTGTCTCATTACCAAAGATATCTAACTTTGATGTGGTGTCTCATTACCAAAGATCTCTAACTTTGATGTGGTGTCTCATTATCAAAGATCTCTAACCGTGATGTGGTGTCTCATTACCAAAGATCTCTAACTTTGATGTGGTGTCTCATTACCAAAGATCTCTAACTTTGATGTGGTGTCTTATTACCAAAGATCTCTAACTTTAATGTGGTGTCTCATCAAAGATCTCTAACTTTGATGTGGTGTCTCATTACCAAAGATCTCTAACTTTGATGTTGTGTCTCATTACCAAAGATCTCTAACTTTGATGTGGTGTCTCATCAAAGATCTCTAACGTTAATGTGGTGTCTCATTACCAAAGTTCTCTAACTTTGATGTGGTGTCTCATTACCAAAGATCTCTAACTTTGATGTGGTGTCTCATTACCAAAGATCTCTAACTTTGATGTGGTGTCTCATCAAAGATCTCTAACTTTGATGTGGTGTCTCATTACCAAAGATCTCTAACTTTAATGTGGTGTCTCATCAAAGATCTCTAACTTTGATGTGGTGTCTCATTACCAAAGATCTCTAACTTTGATGTGGTGTCTCATTACCAAAGATCTCTAACTTTGATGTGGTGTCTCATTACCAAAGATCTCTAACTTTGATGTGGTGTCTCATTACCAAAGATCTCTAACTTTGATGTGGTGTCTCATTACCAAAGATCTCTAACTTTGATGTGGTGTCTCATTACCAAAGATCTCTAACTTTGATGTGGTGTCTCATTACCAAAGATCTCTAACTTTAATGTGGTGTCTCATCAAAGATCTCTAACTTTGATGTGGTGTCTCATTACCAAAGATCTCTAACTTTGATGTGGTTTCTCATTACCAAAGATCTCTAACTTTGATGTGGTGTCTCATCAAAGATCTCTAACTTTGTGTGGTGTCTCATTACCAAAGATCTCTAACTTTTATATGGTGTCTCATTACCAAAGATCTCTAACTTTGATGTGGTGTCTCATTCCTTAAGATCTCTAACTTTTATGTGGTGTCTCATCAAAGATCACTAACTTTGATGTTGTGTCTCATTACCAAAGATCTCTAACTTTGATGTGGTGTCTCATCAAAGATCTCTAACTTTGATGTGGTGTCTCATCAAAGATCACTAACTTTGATGTGGTGTCTCATCAAAGATCTCTAACTTTGATGTGGTGTCTCATTACCAAAGATCTCTAACTTTGATGTGGTGTCTCATCAAAGATCTCTAACTTTGATGTGGTGTCTCATCAAAGATCACTAACTTTGATGTGGTGTCTCATCAAAGATCTCTAACTGTGATGTGGTGTCTCATTGCCAAAGATCTCTAATTTTGATGTGGTATCTCATTACCAAAGATCTCTAACCGTGATGTGGTATCTCATTACCAAAGATCTCTAACCGTGATGTGGTGTCTCATTACCAAATATCTATAACTTTGATGTGGTGTCTCATTACCAAAGATCTCTAACTTTGATGTGGTGTCTCATTACCAAAGATCTCTAACTTTGATGTGGTGTCTCATTACCAACGATCTCTAACTTTGATAAGGTGTCTCATTACCAAAGATCTCTAACTTTGATGTGGTGTCTCATTACCAAAGATCTCTAACTTTGATGTGGTGTCTCATTACCAAAGATCTCTAACTTTGATGTGGTGTCTCATTACCAAAGACCTCTAACTGTGATGTGGTGTCTCATCAAAGATCTCTAACTTTGATGTGGTGTCTCATTACCAAAGATCTCTAACTTTGATAAGGTGTCTCATTACCAAAGATATCTAACTTTGATGTGGTGTCTCATTACCAAAGATCTCTAACTTTGATGTGGTGTCTCATTATCAAAGATCTCTAACCGTGATGTGGTGTCTCATTACCAAAGATCTTTAACTTTGATGTGGTGTCTCATTACCAAAGATCTCTAACTTTGATGTGGTGTCTCATTACCAAAGATCTCTAAATTTGATGTGGTGTCTCATCAAAGATCTCTAACTTTGATGTGGTGTCTCAGTACCAAAGATCTCTAACTTTGATGTGGTGTCTCATTACCAAAGATCTCTAACTTTGATGTGGTGTCTCATTACCAAAGATCTCTAACTTTGATGTGGTGTCTCATCAAAGATCTCTAGTGAATGTGATGTTAGTGACTATATTTGTGAATGTGATGTTAGTGACTATATTTGTGAATCTGATGTTTGTGACTATATTTGTGAATGTGATGTTAGTGACTATATTTGTGAATGTGATGTTAGTGACTATATTTGTGAATGTGATGTTAGTGACTATATTTGTGAATTTGATGTTAGTGACTATATTTGTGAATGTGATGTTAGTGACTATATTTGTGAATGTGATGTTAGTGACTATATTTGTGAATCTGATGTTAGTGACTATATTTGTGAATGTGATGTTAGTGACTATATTTTTGAATGTGATGTTAGTGACTATAATTGTGAATGTGATGTTATTGATTATATTTGTGAATGTGATGTTAGTGACTATATTTGTTAATGTGATGTTAGTGATTATATTTGTGAATGTGATGTTAGTGACTATACTTGTGAATGTGATGTTAGTGACTATATTTTTGAATCTGATGTTTGTGACTATATTTGTGAATGTGATGTTAGTGACTATATTTGTGAATTTGATGTTAGTGACTATGTTTGTGAATGTGATGTTAGTGACTATATTTGTGAATGTGATGTTAGTGACTATATTTGTGAATGTGATGTTAGTGACTATATTTGTGAATGTGATGTTAGTGACTATATTTGTGAATGTGATGTTAGTGACTATTTTTGTGAATGTGATATTAGTGACTATATTTGTGAATGTGATGTTAGTGACTATATTTGTGAATGTGATGTTAGTGACTATATTTGTGAATCTGATGTTAGTGACTATATTTGTGAATGTGATGTTTGTGACTATATTTGTAAATGTGATGTTAGTGACTATATTTGTGAATGTGATGTTTGTGACTATATTTGTAAATGTGATGTTAGTGACTATATTTGTGAATGTGATGTTAGTGACTATATTTGTGAATGTGATGTTAGTGACTATATTTGTGAATGTGATGTTAGTGACTATATTTGTGATTGTGATGTTAGTGACTATATTTGTAAATGTGATGTTAGTGACTATATTTGTGAATTTGATGTTAGTGACTATATTTGTAAATGTGATGTTAGTGACTATATTTGTGAATTTGATGTCAGTGACTATATTTGTGAATTTGATGTTAGTGACTATATTTTTGAATGTGATGTTAGTGACTATATTTGTAAATGTGATGTTATTGATTATATTTGTGAATGTGATGTTAGTGACTATATTTGTGAATGTGATGTTAGTGACTATATTTGTGAATGTGATGTTAGTGACTATATTTGTGAATCTGATGTTAGTGACTATATTTGTGAATGTGATGTTATTGATTATATTTGTGAATGTGATG
The DNA here is from genome assembly GCA_032433765.1 of Megaustenia siamemsis. NCBI lineage: Eukaryota > Metazoa > Mollusca > Gastropoda > Stylommatophora > Ariophantidae > Megaustenia > Megaustenia siamemsis. The sequence goes on along the minus strand of JAVIAB010000106.1, from coordinate 79,290,813 downwards.
TTAGTGACTATATTTGTGAATGTGATGTTAGTGACTATATTTGTGAATGTGATGTTAGTGACTATATTTGTGAATCTGATGTTAGTGACTATATTTGTGAATCTGATGTTAGTGACTATATTTGTGAATGTGATGTTATTGATTATATTTGTGAATGTGATGTTAGTGACTATATTTGTGAATGTGATGTTAGTGACTATATTTGTGAATGTGATGTTAGTGACTATATTTGTGAATTTGATGTTAGTGACTATATTTGTGAATGTGATGTTATTAATTATATTTGTGAATGTGATGTTATTGATTATATTTGTGAATGTGATGTTAGTGACTATATTTGTGAATGTGATGTTAGTGACTATATTTGGGATTGTGATGTTAGTGACTATATTTGTGAATGTGATGTTAGTGACTATATTTGTGAATCTGATGTTAGTGACTATATTTGTGAATGTGATGTTTGTGACTATATTTGTAAATGTGATGTTAGTGACTATATTTGTGAATGTGATGTTTGTGACTATATTTGTAAATGTGATGTTAGTGACTATATTTGTGAATGTGATGTTAGTGACTATATTTGTGAATGTGATGTTAGTGACTATATTTGTGAATGTGATGTTAGTGACTATATTTGTGATTGTGATGTTAGTGACTATATTTGTAAATGTGATGTTAGTGACTATATTTGTGAATTTGATGTTAGTGACTATATTTGTAAATGTGATGTTAGTGACTATATTTGTGAATTTGATGTCAGTGACTATATTTGTGAATTTGATGTTAGTGACTATATTTGTGAATTTGATGTTAGTGACTATATTTGTGAATGTGATGTCAGTGACTATATTTGTGAATTTGATGTTAGTGACTATATTCGTTCATGGCCAACGACCTTTTTTAATGGGTGATGTCATCGACTTCCTGCCAGTCCATCTTTATTGCCAAGAGAAATGTAAGACACTTATTTATTAAATCTAGCATCAGATGATAAATATCAACTGTCGTATCAGATGATAAATATCAACTGTCGTATCAGATGATAAATATCAACTGTCGTATCAGATGATAAATATCAACTGTCGTATCAGATGATAAGTATCAACTGTCATATCAGATGATAAATATCAACTGTCGTATCAGATGATAAATATCAACTGTCGTATCAGATGATAAGTATCAATCGTAGTACCAGGTAATTGTAGTACCACATGTTCAATCAAACCGTAGTAACGAATGATAAGTATCAACTGAGGTAATACATGATAACTATCAACTCTAGTTATAAATGATAACTATCTACTTAAGTAACAAATGACAAATATTGACTGAAGTAGCAAATTATAAATATCAGCTGTAATTCCGCAAGGTAAATTTTAATTGTAGTCTATCTATCTATTGACCTTTCGAGCCGTAGCCGGCCCATAGGGCGTAGACCAAGATACTCCTCTTATCTGAATTTTTGTTCTAGCAGTTTTCAATTCTTTTAAAGATATTTTATCAAATCTCGCCATTTGTCTATGTTCTGTGCAAGCAGCTCTATCTCATTGAGGGAGCCGATTCCTGCTGCTCTTGCCTCTCTGATCAATGTTCTTCTCAGTGTCTCTCTGGGTCTTCCTCTTGTACTCTTACCTGTTGTTTCCCATATGAGGGCTTGCTTTGCTATTCGGTTATTTTCTCTTCTCATCACATGTCCAACATAATTGTAATGCCAGGTTATAAATATCAACTGTAGTACCATTTTATAAATATGAACTGTAATGTCCGATTATAAATATCAACTGTAGTGGCCGATTATAAATATCAACTGTAGTACACGATTATAAATATCAACTTTAATTCCAGATTATAAATATCAACTGTAGATCACATGATAAATTGTAGTTGTAGTTATCGATTATAACTATCAACTGTAGTAAAAAAGTAAAGCAAAGTACCCCCGTCACGCCAAGTGGCCACGTATAGGGAATATGATGTTAGTGACCATAAATTTTACAGACCTTCGGCACATGATTTTTGGGGTAATATGGTCGGTATTACGCCCATGCCTTCTTGAACATAAGGTCTGTAATGAAAGATAATATAACTACACAAAATGTCAAATATCATCATCATCATCATCATTGTTATAGTTACCAATATTCTCATCACTGTTACTATCATTATCATTGTCACTATTACCATTACTACACTCATTACATCACCATTACTACAATCATTACTTCACCATTGCTACAATCATTATTACTACTATCATCAGTGCTATCATTATTATGGCTATCAAGCATTGCCATAATCATAATTACTATTATTAACATTACTTTAATGAGATTCATCATCATCATCATCAAGTACCGGGCCTACTGGCGTAGGTGATCATGTCTCTCCACAACTTTCGATCTCGGCAGCTATTTATCATTTCTGTTGTTGACCTTCTGCCAAGCCATTCTCTTAAGCTGTCTGTTATTTTTTCTCTTTGCTTCCCTCTATCTCTTCGTGCCTCAATTTTTCCAGTTGTTACAATATATTCCAGTTGTTCTCTTCTCATTACATGGCCAAAAATGAAGATTGTTTCTTCCTAATATTCTCGAATTAGCTCTCTTTTTGCTTTGACCTCTCTCAGAACATTTTCATTACTCTTCTTAGCTGTCCATGGTACTCTCAACATTCTTCTGTAAAACCACATTTCTACAGATTCCAGTGAATTTCTTGTCTGTTGTCCTATTGTCCACGATTCGCATCTATATGTTAAGACTGGCTCTACATAACATTTAAGAACTCTTTTTCTTGTTTCTATTGTCAAAAATGGATTGCATAGTATCTTCCTCATTTTTTGGAAAGCTGCTTTTGCCTGAGCCATTTTGCATCTCACCTCTTTTGTACATCTTCCGTCTGAGGTTAACAAAGTTCCCAAATATCTAAATTCATTTACCTGTTTTAATATTGTTTCACTTGTCTTTATTTTGCACTGAGGTAATGTCTTTTTCTTTGTTGTTATCATTACCTCTGTCTTTTTTCTATTAAGTCTGAGTGAGATTACTTAAGGTTTAATGAAATTACTATTATCATAATTATTTTCGTCATCATTAACGTCATCATCATTATTTTAGAGCAACGAGGAGCATAGTTCTCTTATCATTACTATCACATATACTTATTTTTTTTTCTTTTCTTGATAGTGTCATTACATATTTAAGATGACAAAGGGTAGCTATGTCATCTGGTAGGTGTCAAATCTGGTAGGTACGACAGCCCGTATGAATGACAACTAGTAGTTGTGACATGTCGCAGGTATGACAATTGGTAGCTGTGACATCTGGTATGTGTGACAAGTTGTAAGTATGATAACTGGTAGTTGTAACATCTAGTAGGTATGACATCTGATAGATGTGGCAACTGGTAGGTGTGACATCTGGCAGGTATGGCAACTGGTAGCTGTGTCATCTGGTAGATATGACAACTGGTAGGTATGACAACTGGTAGCTGTGTCATCTGGTAGATATGGCATCTAGCAGGTATGGCAACTGGTAGCTGTGCAATCTGGCAGATATGGCAACTGATAGCTGTGTCATCTGGTGGGTATGGCAACTAGTAGCTGTGACAACTGGTAGGTGTGACATCTGGTAGGTGAGATAATTGGTTGGTATGGCAACTGGTAGCTGTGCCATCAGGTAAATATGGCAACTGGTAGGTATGGCAACTGGTAGTTGTGTCACCTGGTCGATATGGCAACTGGTAGGTATGGCAACTGGTAGCTGTGTCATCTGGTAGATATGGCAACTGGTAGGTATGACATCTGATAGATATGGCATCAGGCAGATATGGCAACTGGTAGCTGTGTCATCTGGTAGATATGGCAACTGGTAGGTATGGCATCTGATAGATATGACAACTGGTAAGTGTGACATCTGGTAGGTGAGATAATTGGTTGATATGACAACTGGTAGCTATGACATCTTGCAGGTATGGCAACTGGTAGCTGTGTCATCTGGTAGATACGACATCTGGCAGGTATGGCAACTGGTAGCTGTGTCATCTGGTAGATATGACAACTGGTAGGTATGGCAACTGGTAGCTGTGTCATCTGGTAAATATGGCATCTGGCAGGTATGGCAACTGGTAGCTGTGTCATCTGGTAGATATGGCAACTGGTAGGTATGGCAACTGATAGCTGTGTCATCTGGTAGATATGGCAACTGGTAGGTATGGCAACGGATAGCTGTGTCATCTGGTAGATATGGCAACTGGTAGGTATGGCAACTGGTAGATGCGACATCTTCTAGTCATAACAACTGATCATTATCTTTCAGTGCATTCTTCTTCAAAGTTTATATACCATAAACTCCCGGTCCACTATAACGATTCCCTCCACTTACCCAAACCAACGCATCCTACATCAATCTTTTAATCTTCCAGTGTTGTTAAAAATGCAAAAGACAGCTGTCGCCTAACATCTACATTTTAAGGGTTACTTCTCAACTTGTGCAGGATTTCACACTCATGATCCTTTATGCATCTCGACGCTAGAATTAAAATGACAGCGCCCTGGTGGTCCCGCAGAATCGCCAACAGCAGACAATAATGTGGTGTCTCATCAAAGATCACTAACTTTGATGTGGTGTCTCATCAAAGATCTCTAACTTTGATGTGGTGTCTCATTACCAAAGATCTCTAACTTTGATGTGGTGTCTCATCAAAGATCTCTAACTTTAATGTGGTGTCTCATCAAAGATCTCTAACTTTGATGTGGGGTCTCATCAAAGATCTCTAACTTTAATGTGGTGTCTCATCAAAGATATCTAACTTTAATGTGGTGTCTCATTACCAAAGATCTCTAACTTTGATGTGGTGTCTCATTACCAAAGATCTCTAACTTTGATGTGGTGTCTCATTACCAAAGATCTCTAACTTTGATGTGGTGTCTCATTACCAACGATCTCTAACTTTGATAAGGTGTCTCATTACCAAAGATCTCTAACTTTGATGTGGTGTCTCATTACCAAAGATCTCTAACTTTGATGTGGTGTCTCATTACCAAAGATCTCTAACTTTGATGTGGTGTCTCATTACCAAAGACTTCTAACTGTGATGTGGTGTCTCATCAAAGATCTCTAACTTTGATGTGGTGTCTCATTACCAAAGATCTCTAACTTTGATAAGGTCTCATTACCAAAGATATCTAACTTTGATGTGGTGTCTCATTACCAAAGATCTCTAACTTTGATGTGGTGTCTCATTACCAAAGATCTCTAACTTTGATGTGGTGTCTCATTATCAAAGATCTCTAACCGTGATGTGGTGTCTCATTACCAAAGATCTCTAACTTTGATGTGGTGTCTCATTACCAAAGATCTCTAACTTTGATGTGGTGTCTTATTACCAAAGATCTCTAACTTTAATGTGGTGTCTCATCAAAGATCTCTAACTTTGATGTGGTGTCTCATTACCAAAGATCTCTAACTTTGATGTTGTGTCTCATTACCAAAGATCTCTAACTTTGATGTGGTGTCTCATCAAAGATCTCTAACGTTAATGTGGTGTCTCATTACCAAAGTTCTCTAACTTTGATGTGGTGTCTCATTACCAAAGATCTCTAACTTTGATGTGGTGTCTCATTACCAAAGATCTCTAACTTTGATGTGGTGTCTCATTACCAAAGATCTCTAACTTTGATGTGGTGTCTCATTACCAAAGATCTCTAACTTTAATGTGGTGTCTCATCAAAGATCTCTAACTTTGTGTGGTGTCTCATTACCAAAGATCTCTAACTTTGATATGGTGTCTCATTACCAAAGATCTCTAACTTTGATGTGGTGTCTCATTCCTTAAGATCTCTAACTTTGATGTGGTGTCTCATCAAAGATCTCTAACTTTGTTGTGGTGTCTCATTACCAAAGATCTCTAACTTTGATGTGGTGTCTCATCAAAGATCTCTAACTTTGATGTGGTGTCTCATCAAAGATCACTAACTTTGATGTGGTGTCTCATCAAAGATCACTAACTTTGATGTGGTGTCTCATCAAAGATCTCTAACTTTGATGTGGTGTCTCATTACCAAAGATCTCTAACTTTGATGTGGTGTCTCATCAAAGATCTCTAACTTTGATGTGGTGTCTCATCAAAGATCACTAACTTTGATGTGGTGTCTCATCAAAGATCTCTAACTTTGATGTGGTGTCTCATTACCAAAGACCTCTAACTGCGATGTGGTGTCTCATTGCCAAAGATCTCTAATTTTGATGTGGTGTCTCATTACCAAAGATTTCTAACTTTGATGTGGTGTCTCATTACCAAAGACCTCTAACTGTGATGTGGTGTCTCATTACCAAAGATCTCTAACTTTGATGTGGTGTCTCATTGCCAAAGATCTCTAACTTTGATGTGGTGTCTCATTACCAAAGACCTCTAACTGTGATGTGGTGTCTCATCAAAGATCTCTAACTTTGATGTTGTGTCTCATCAAAGACCTCTAACTTTGATGTGGTGTCTCATTACCAAAGATCTCTAACTTTGATGTGGTGTCTCATTACCAAAGATCTCTAACTTTGATGTGGTGTCTCATCAAAGATCTCTAACTTTGATGTGGTGTCTCATTACCAAAGACCTCTAACTGTGATGTGGTGTTTCATTACCAAAGACCTCTAATTTTGATGTAGTGTCTCATTACCAAAGACCTATAACTTTGATTTGATGTCTTATTACCACAGATTTCTAATTTTGATTTGATATATCATTACCAAAGAACTCTAACTTTGATGTGATGTCTCATTACCAAAGACCTCTAACGTTGATGTGGTGTCTCATTATCAAAGACTTCTAACTTTGATGTTATATCTCATTACCAAAGACCTATAACTTTGATGTGATATCTCATTATCAAAGACCTCTAACTTTGATGTTATGTCTCATTACCAAAGACCTCTAACTTTGATGTAGTGTCTCATTACCAAAGACCTCTAACTTTGATGTGATGTCTCATTACCAAAGACCTCTAACTTTGATGTGGTGTCTCATTATCAAAGACCTCTAACTTTGATGTGGTGTCTCATTACCAAAGACCTCTAACTTTGATGTAGTTTCTCATTACCAAAGACCTCTAACTTTGATGTAGTGTCTCATTACCAAAGACCTCTAACTTTGATGTGATGTCTCATTACTAAAGACCTCTAACTTTGATGTGGTGTCTCATTACCAAAGACCTCTAACTTTGATGTGATGTCTCATTACTAAAGACCTCTAACTTTGATGTGGTGTCTCATTACCAAAGACCTCTAACGTTGATGTAGTGTCTCATTACCAAAGACCTCTAACTTTGATGTGATGTCTCATTACTAAAGACCTCTAACTTTGGTGTGGTGTCTCATTACCAAAGACAACTTTGAATCTGGTCATGTTTTGGAGGACGCGTTCTGACAGAAGCATTTCCTTGTTGACAACATCAGCACCAAGGAAACAAAGATATTTCTGCCAGTCTTCACAGCAGTCTCCCAAACGATGTTGACAACATCAGCACCAAGGAAGCAAAGATGACATTTCTGCCAGTCTTCACAGCAGTCTCCCAAACGATGGCCTGCTCGTGCCAAAGTCGTTTTTACAGGCTACACTGAGAAACGGTATTTATAACTATTACTTCTTCTTATTTCTTCTTTCTTTCATCCTAATTTTGCCTTTCAGCGTTGAAGGGAGATGTAATTTGCGGTCTTTTGCTCTTCTGTTGATCTCTGTTATTGTTATGTTTCCTAGTGTTTCTAATATTCCACTAACCCACCTTTTTCGTGGTCGGCTCTTGAGTCCAGTGTTCCAGTAATGTTTGTTAAACGTTAGTTATGTTGTGTTTTGATCTTTCTGTCTTATTACATGGCCAGTATTTTTTATCTGTTGCTTCTTTTTTTACATGACTATTGAAATTCAATATAAGTCAGAACTTGCAGTGAGCACCTATGGATGTGCCCGGAGTGCAGTGATGATGCACAACATAGCAGGTCGCGCTTAACCTGAAGAAGCCAAAACTGTTAGTAACAAAACACAAACGGCAACTTTTAATGGATAACACCTAGGACACGAAAACAAAGAACAGGTGAACTAGTGAAACACTCAGAAGACAGATAGCAACGGAATCAAATATCGGTCACGTGATAATCTACGGCGCGTGATAACGACCTAATCACCATCTCAGCACACGTGCTTTCAACACTAATGATGACGAAATGCCCAGCAGAATATTCGTGATTTCTACACTAAACAGATTACCACTGCATCAGAGAACTAATATGTGCGTGTAAACAGTTCCTTCTCCCTGCTGCGTTGCGTGCCTTCAAGCGGACGTGACTTAGCTCCACTGAAATTTCCAAAGATTCTGTCTTTACAAAAAATAAATGATACAACTTTTTAAACTAACAAAAAAATTAGAATAATTTATACTGAAGCAGTCCCGAACAATATGTGGTGAAGCGGAGCTCATTGTACCACAAGGTGAATTATCACAGTACGGCGCAATCCAATGATAGGCGAAACATGGACATTTATAGTTATACTAAAGCCTACGGGCTGAGAGGGGAATCCTGAAAGTACTCAGAGCCTTTGACGTCTTCAGCTATAGACAGCTGACGTCACTGTACCCACAAACGCTGCAGCTCGTAATGCTGAAAATGTCACAAACCTAAGATGACGCCTTTCAGCGGGCGGGACTAGTTAATTCTATTTGGTCGTGGGCGAACCAAGACGAAAAAATATGATATAATATTCTATAATTGTATTAATAGATTCCTTATTTATAACTGTATTTATAGATTCCCCCCTATAATTGTATTAATAGATTCCTTATTTATAACTGTATTTATAGATTCCCCCCTATAATTGTATTAATAGATTCCCTCTATAACTGTATTAATAGATTCCCTCTATAATTGTATTGATAGATTCCCTCTATAATTGTATTGATAGATTCCCTCTATAATTGTATTGATAGATTCCTTATTTATAACTGTATTTATAGATTCCCCCTATAATTGTATTAATAGATTCCCTCTATAACTATTAATAGATTCCCTCTATAATTGTATTGATAGATTCCCTCTATAATTGTATTGATAGATTCCCTCTATAATTGTATTGATAGATTCCCTCTATAACTGTATTTATAGATTCCCCCTATAATTGTATTGATAGATTCCTTATTTATAACTGTATTTATAGATTCCCCCCTATAATTGTATTAATAGATTCCTTATTTATAACGGTATTTATAGATTCCCCCTATAATTGTATTGATAGATTCCTCCTATAATTGTATTGATAGATTCCTTATTTATAACTGTATTTATAGATTCCCCCTATAATTGTATTAATAGATTCCCTCTATAACTGTATTAATAGATTCCCTCTATAATTGTATTGATAGATTCCCTCTATAATTGTATTGATAGATTCCCTCTATAATTGTATTGATAGATTCCCTCTATAACTGTATTTATAGATTCCCCCTATAATTGTATTGATAGATTCCTTATTTATAACTGTATTTATAGATTCCCCCCCTATAATTGTATTAATAGATTCCTTATTTATAACGGTATTTATAGATTCCCCCTATAATTGTATTGATAGATTCCTCTTATAATTGTATTGATAGATTCCTTATTTATAACTGTATTTATAGATTCCCCCTATAATTGTATTGATAGTTTCCTCCTATAATTGTATTGATAGATTCCCCTATAATTGTATTGATAGATTCCTTATTTATAACTGTATTTATAGATTCCCCTATAATTGTATTGATAATTCCTCTATAATTGTATTGATAGATTCCTCTTATAATTGTATTGATAGATTCCTCTATAATTGTATTGATAATTCCTCTATAATTGTATTGATAAATTCCTCTTATAATTGTATTGATAGATTCCCCCTATAATTGTATTAATATATTCCTCCTATAATTGTATTGATAGATTCCCCCTATAATTGTATTGATAGATTCCTTATTTATAACTGTATTTATAGATTCCCCCTATAGTTGTATTGATAATTCCTCTATAATTGTATTGATAGATTCCTCTTTTAATTGTATTGATAGATTCCTCTATAATTGTATTGATAGATTCCCCCTATAATTGTATTGATAGATTCCTTATTTATAACTGTATTTATAGATTCACCCTATAATTGTATTTATAGATTCCCCCTATAATTGTATTGATAGATTCCCCCTATAATTGTATTGATAGATTCCTCTATAATTGTATTGATAGATTCCCCCTATAATTGTATTGATAGATTCCTTATTTATAACTGTATTTATAGATTCCCTCTATAATTGTATTGATAGATTCCTTATTTATCACCGTATTTATAGATTCCCCCTATAATTCTATTGATAGATTCCCCCTATAATTGTATTGATAGATTCCTCCTATAATTGTATTGATAGATTCCTCCTATAATTGTATTGATAAATCCCCCCCCCTATAATTGTATTGACAGACCCCCCCCCCTATAATTGTATTGATAGATTCCTCCTATAATTGTATTGATAGATTCCCCCTATAATTGTATTGATAGATTCCCCCTTTAATTGTATTGATAGATTCCCCCTATAATTGTATTGATAGATTCCCCCATAATTGTATTGATAGATTACCCCTATAATTGTATTGATAGATTCCCCCTATATTTGTATTGATAGATTCCCCCTATAATTGTATTGATAGATTCCCCCTATAATTGTATTGATAGATTCCCCCTATAATTGTATTGATAGATTCCCCCTATATTTGTATTGATAGATTCCCCCTATAATTGTATTGATAGATTCCCCCTATATTTGTATTGATAGATTCCCTCTATAATTGTATTGATAGATTCCCTCTATAACTGTATTTATAGATTCCCCCTATAATTGTATTGATAGATTCCTTATTTATAACTGTATTTATAGATTCCCCCCTATAATTGTATTAATAGATTCCTTATTTATAACGGTATTTATAGATTCCCCCTATAATTGTATTGATAGATTCCTCCTATAATTGTATTGATAGATTCCTTATTTATAACAGTATTTATAGATTCCCCCTATAATTGTATTAATAGATTCCCTCTATAACTGTATTAATAGATTCCCTCTATAATTGTATTGATAGATTCCCTCTATAATTGTATTGATAGATTCCCTCTATAATTGTATTGATAGATTCCCTCTATAACTGTATTTATAGATTCCCCCTATAATTGTATTGATAGATTCCTTATTTATAACTGTATTTATAGATTCCCCCCTATAATTGTATTAATAGATTCCTTATTTATAACGGTATTTATAGATTCCCCCTGTAATTGTATTGATAGATTCCTCTTATAATTGTATTGATAGATTCCTTATTTATAACTGTATTTATAGATTCCCCCTATAATTGTATTGATAGTTTCCTCCTATAATTGTATTGATAGATTCTCCCTATAATTGTATTGATAGATTCCTTATTTATAACTGTATTTATAGATTCCCCTATAATTGTATTGATAATTCCTCTATAATTGTATTGATAGATTCCTCTTATAATTGTATTGATAGATTCCTCTATAATTGTATTGATAATTCCTCTATAATTGTATTGATAGATTCCTCTTATAATTGTATTGATAGATTCCCCCTATAATTGTATTAATATATTCCTCCTATAATTGTATTGATAGATTCCCCCTATAATTGTATTGATAGATTCCTTATTTATAACTGTATTTATAGATTCCCCCTATAGTTGTATTGATAATTCCTCTATAATTGTATTGATAGATTCCTCTTTTAATTGTATTGATAGATTCCTCTATAATTGTATTGATAGATTCCCCCTATAATTGTATTGATAGATTCCTTATTTATAACTGTATTTATAGATTCCCCCTATAATTGTATTTATAGATTCCCCCTATAATTGTATTGATAGATTCCCCCTATAATTGTATTGATAGATTCCTCTATAATTGTATTGATAGATTCCCCCTATAATTGTATTGATAGATTCCTTATTTATAACTGTATTTATAGATTCCCTCTATAATTGTATTGATAGATTCCTTATTTATCACCGTATTTATAGATTCCCCCTATAATTCTATTGATAGATTCCCCCTATAATTGTATTGATAGATTCCTCCTATAATTGTATTGATAGATTCCTCCTATAATTGTATTGATAGATCCCCTCTATAATTGTAATGATAGATTCCCTCTATAATTGTATTGATAGACTCCCTCTATAATTGTATTGATAGATTCCCTCTATAATTGTATTGATAGATTACCTCTATAATTGTATTGATAGATTCCCTCTATAATTGTATTGATAGATTCCCCCTCTAATTGTATTGATAGATTCCCCCTATATTTGTATTGATAGATTCCCCTATAATTGCATTGATAGATTCCCCCTATAATTGTATTGATAGATTCCCCCTATAATTGTATTTATAGATTCCCCCTATAATTGTATTGATAGATTCCCCCTATAATTGTATTGATAGATTCCTCTATAATTGTATTGATAGATTCCCCCTATAATTGTATTGATAGATTCCTTATTTATAACTGTATTTATAGATTCCCTCTATAATTGTATTGATAGATTCCTTATTTATCACCGTATTTATAGATTCCCCCTATAATTCTATTGATAGATTCCCCTATAATTGTATTGATAGATTCCTCCTATAATTGTATTGATAGATTCCTCCTATAATTGTATTGATAGATCCCCTCTATAATTGTAATGATAGATTCCCTCTATAATTGTAATGATAGACTCCCTCTATAATTGTATTGATAGATTCCCTCTATAATTGTATTGATAGATTACCTCTATAATTGTATTGATAGATTCCCTCTATAATTGTATTGATAGATTCCCCCTCTAATTGTATTGATAGATTCCCCCTATATTTGTATTGATAGATTCCCCCTATAATTGCATTGATAGATTCCCCCTATAATTGTATTGATAGATTCCCCCTATAATTGTATTGATAGATTCCCCTATAATTGTATTGATAGATTCCTCCTATAATTGTATTGATAAATCCCCCCCCCCCTATAATTGTATTGATAGACCACCCCCCATAAATGTATTGATAGATTCCTCCTATAATTGTATTGATAGATTCCCCTATAATTGTATTGATAGATTCCCCCTTTAATTGTATTGATAGATTCCCCCTATAATTGTATTGATAGATTCCCCCATAATTGTATTGATAGATTACCCCTATAATTCTATTGATAGATTCCCCCTATAATTGTATTGATAGATTCCTCCTATAATTGTATTGATAGATTCCTCCTATAATTGTATTGATAGATCCCCTCTATAATTGTAATGATAGATTCCCTCTATAATTGTATTGATAGACTCCCTCTATAATTGTATTGATAGATTCCCTCTATAATTGTATTGATAGATTACCTCTATAATTGTATTGATAGATTCCCTCTATAATTGTATTGATAGATTCCCCCTCTAATTGTATTGATAGATTCCCTCTATAATTGTATTGATAGATTACCTCTATAATTGTATTGATAGATTCCCTCTATAATTGTATTGATAGATTCCCCCTCTAATTGTATTGATAGATTCCCCCTATATTTGTATTGATAGATTCCCCCTATAATTGCATTGATAGATTCCCCCTATAATTGTATTGATAGATTCCCCCTATAATTGTATTTATAGATTCCCCCTATAATTGTATTGATAGATTCCCCCTATAATTGTATTGATAGATTCCTCTATAATTGTATTGATAGATTCCCCCTATAATTGTATTGATAGATTCCTTATTTATAACTGTATTTATAGATTCCCTCTATAATTGTATTGATAGATTCCTTATTTATCACCGTATTTATAGATTCCCCCTATAATTCTATTGATAGATTCCCCCTATAATTGTATTGATAGATTCCTCCTATAATTGTATTGATAGATTCCTCCTATAATTGTATTGATAGATCCCCTCTATAATTGTAATGATAGATTCCCTCTATAATTGTAATGATAGACTCCCTCTATAATTGTATTGATAGATTCCCTCTATAATTGTATTGATAGATTACCTCTATAATTGTATTGATAGATTCCCTCTATAATTGTATTGATAGATTCCCCCTAATTGTATTGATAGATTCCCCCTATATTTGTATTGATAGATTCCCCTATAATTGCATTGATAGATTCCCCCTATAATTGTATTGATAGATTCCCCTATAATTGTATTGATAGATTCCCCCTATAATTGTATTGATAGATTCCTCCTATAATTGTATTGATAAATCCCCCCCCCCCCCTATAATTGTATTGATAGACCACCCCCCATAAATGTATTGATAGATTCCTCCTATAATTGTATTGATAGATTCCCCCTATAATTGTATTGATAGATTCCCCCTTTAATTGTATTGATAGATTCCCCCTATAATTGTATTGATAGATTCCCCCATAATTGTATTGATAGATTACCCCTATAATTCTATTGATAGATTCCCCCTATTTGTATTGATAGATTCCTCCTATAATTGTATTGATAGATTCCTCCTATAATTGTATTGATAGATCCCCTCTATAATTGTAATGATAGATTCCCTCTATAATTGTATTGATAGACTCCCTCTATAATTGTATTGATAGATTCCCTCTATAATTGTATTGATAGATTACCTCTATAATTGTATTGATAGATTCCCTCTATAATTGTATTGATAGATTCCCCCTCTAATTGTATTGATAGATTCCCCCTATATTTGTATTGATAGATTCCCCCTATAATTGCATTGATAGATTCCCCCTATAATTGTATTGATAGATTCCCCCTATAATTGTATTGATAGATTCCCCCTATATTTTTATTGATAGATTCCTCCTATAATTGTATTGAAAAATCACCCCCCCCCTATAATTGTATTGATAGACCCCCCCACCCACCCATAATTGTATTGATAGATTCCTCCTATAATTGTATTGATAGATTCCCCCTATAATTGTATTGATAGATTCCCCCTTTAATTGTATTGATAGATTCCCCCTATAATTGTATTGATAGATTCCCCCATAATTGTATTGATAGATTACCCTTATAATTGTATTGATAGATTCCCCTATATTTGTATTGATAGATTCCCCCTATAATTGTATTGATAGATTCCCCCTATAATTGTATTGATAGATTCCCCCTATAATTGTATTGATAGATTCCCCCTATATTTGTATTGATAGATTCCCCCTATAATTGTATTGATAGATTCCCCGTAATTGTATTGATAGATTACCCTTATAATTGTATTGATAGATCCCCCTATATTTGTATTGATAGATTCCCCCTATAATTGTATTGATAGATTCCCCCTATAATTGTATTGATAGATTCCCCCTATAATTGTATTGATAGATTCCCCCTATATTGGTATTGATAGATTCCCCCTATAATTGTATTGATAGATTCCCCCTATATTTGTATTGATAGATTCCCCCTATAATTGTATTGATAGATTCCCCCTATAATTGTATTGATAGATTCCCCCTATAATTGTATTGATAGATTCCCCCTATAATTGTATTGATAGATTCCTTCTATAATTGTATTGATAAATTCCCCCTATAATTGTATTGATAGATTCCCCCTATAATGTATTGATAGATTCCTCCTATAATTGTATTGATAGATTCCCCTATAATTCTATTGATAGATTCCCCCTTTAATTGTATTGATAGATTCCCCCTATAATTGTATTGATAGATTCCCCCTATAATGGTATTGATAGATTCCCCCTATAATTGTATTGATAGATTCCCCCTATAATTCTATTGATAGATTCCCCCTTTAATTGTATTGATAGATTCCCCCTATAATTGTATTGATAGATTCCCCCTATAATTGTATTGATAGATTCCCCCTATAATTGTATTGATAGATTCCCCCTATACTTGTATTGATAGATTCCCCCTATAATTGTATTGATAGATTCCCCCTATAATTGTATTGATAGATTCCTCCTATAATTGTATTGATAGATTCCCCCTATAATTTTATTGATATATTCCCCCTATAATTGTATTGATAGATTCCCCCTATAATTGTATTGATAGATTCCCCCTATAATTGTATTGATAAATTCCCCCTATAATTGTATTGATAGATTCCCCCTATAATTGTATTGATAGATTCCTCCTATAATTGTATTGATAGATTCCCCCTATAATTGTATTGATAGATTCCCTCTATAATTGTATTGATAGATTCCTCCTATAATTGTATTGATAGATTCCCCCTATAATTGTATTGATAGATTCCCCCCTATAATTGTATTGATAGATTCCCCCCTATAATTGTATTGATAGATTCCCCCCTATAATTGTATTGATAGATTCCCACTATAATTGTATTGATAGATTCCTGCTACAATTGTATTGATAGATTCCCCCTATAATTGTATTGATAGATTCCCCCTATAATTGTATTGATAGATTCCCCCTATAATTGTATTAATAGATTCCCCTCTATAATTGTATTGATAGATTCCCCCCTATAATTGTTGCAATAAATTCATGTTTTATTTGTTAAAAGTGCTGCCTTTGTTCATGTCAATGCTAGAAAAGATGAGGGTCGGCTCTCTATTTGTGATTGGATCTATCTTTTATCTGAAATAAATCTATATCCTCCCCGGATGCACCAACAAGACAAGAAACAGGCGATGTCCAGTCTAGATACAGACGGACTATGTCATTTGTCATGGTGGGAGTTGGAATAGCAGAAGTAGAGTGTAGCTAACTTGTTATACGATCTCTGCTACAGAAGTTTATGTTTCTTACATCCATTCATGTATCCTGGCTAGTAGAAGGGATAGGAGGTCAATGTTTGGTTTGTGTTATGGGTAAAGGTCTGTCCTTCTGCATTTTACGTAACATTATTGTACAATTAATTTAAGAAAAAAAACACTGGCCACATCACTTCTTAATGTTACTGCCTGGCACAAACACACTCTCATAGAACTCTATCACTCACAAACAAAGGCTCATAGAACTCTACCACTCATAAACGTAGGCTCTTAGAACTCTATCACTCGCAAACACTATCATAGACTCTATCACTCACAAACACACTCTCATAGAACTCTATTACTCACAAACACACTCTCATAGAACTCTATTACTCACAAACACACTCTCATAGAACTCTATTACTCACAAACACACTCTCATAGAACTCTATTACTCACAAACACACTCTCATAGAACTCTATTACTCACAAACACACTCTCATAGAACTCTATCACTCACAAACACTCTCATAAACTCTATTACTCACAAACACATTCTCATAGAACTCTATTACTCACAAACACACTCTCATAGAACTCTATCACTCACAAACACTATCATAGACTGTCACTCACAAACACACTCTAATAGAACTCTATTACTCACAAACACACTCTCATAGAACTCTATCACTCACAAACACTATCATAGACTGTCACTCACAAACACACTCTAATAGAACTCTATTACTCACAAACACACTCTCATAGAGCTCTATCACTCACAAACACTATCATAGACTGTCACTCACAAACACTGTCATAGACTGTCACTCACAAACACTATCATAGACTGTCACTCACAAACACTATCATAGACTCTATCACTCACAAACACTATCATAGACTGTCACTCACAAACACACTCTAATAGAACTCTATTACTCACAAATACACTCTCATAGAACTCTATCACTCACAAACACACTCTCATAGAACTCTATCACTTACAAACACACTCTCATTGAAAACTATCACTTACAAACACACTCTCATAGAACTCTATCACTCACAAACACACTCTCATAGAACTCTATCACTCACAAACACACTCTCATAGAACTCTATCACTCACAAACACACTCTCATAGAACTCTATCACTCACAAACACACTCTCATAGAACTCTATCACTCACAAACACACACACTCTCATAGAACTCTATCACTCACAAACACACTCTCATAGAACTCTATCACTCACAAACACACTCTCATAGAACTCTATCACTCACAAACACACTCTCATAGAACTCTATCACTCACAAACACACTCTCATAGAACTCTATCACTCACAAACACACTCTCATAGAACTCTATCACTCACAAACAACACCCTCCTCCAACTCCGTCACTCACAAACAGACCAACTCCATCACTCACAAACAGACCAACTCCATCACTCACAGACCCTCCTCCAACACCATCACACACAAACACACTCACAACAAGACAGCCTCATCCTTATCTTCTAGAATCTCGACCGCCCCAACACCCCAGCCACAAGGGACCCCTCACGACGAACCTCTTTGTTCCATCTTTCATTTTTCCCCATCTCTCTCGACTTCTTAAAAAAACATGCGTCCTCCAGAAGTCAGAGCTTGACCTGGATTTGCAGAAAATGAAGATTTGATGTCTGTCACAGCGCCGGAATAAATTAGCAGAACTACCTCAACTGGGACAGCACAAGGAAGACAGTTCCATTGTCTTGGTCGACGACTATCTGTGTTTCATGGAGCTCAAATAATAAGGTCATTTAATTCCCTCATCCTCGTATTTCCGTCTCTTTTACACTCACACACACACACACACACTCACGTACACACACACTCACACACACACACTCACACACACTTAAATACATACACAGGCACATTATCTCTTCCCTTTTTTTCATATTTATTTCTTCCCATCAGTCTTCCCTTTATTCTCGTTCTTTGTTTTTATTTTTCCTTTATCTTACTTCTCTCCATCTTTTATATTCCGTTCTTTTACTTTAAAAACAAAATTAATTTCGTTCCACTTCTCTTTCTTATTACCTTTCGTTTTAAACATTTATAATCCTCTCTCTGTGGCTGGGTGGTTAGTGCGCCACCTTCCAGGTCAAAGGTGTCCGGGTTTAATTCTCAAAAAGTGCAGATATTGTTAAATTTCAGACCACATGGCTCCGAAGTTCACCCAATTTTTAAAAGTGGGTACCGGGGATACAAGGCGGCCTGGTGTGATACCGACCACATCACTCAAAAATATGGAGTTGATCAAGGACAAATATGGTCACTAACACGATAATCCACCTAACGAGTAGCAAGGCAAGTGAGGTGACTTGTTCTACATACACCATCATGGCTCTCTCCAACATACACACACTGTTCGATATATTTTTTTCTATCACTTCGTTTTATCCCTTCAATTCATTACATCTCTTCTTTCTCTCCTCCTCCTCCTCTTCCTCCTCCTCAAAACAATTATCTTCCTGTATTTCCTCCCCCTCATTAAACACTATTATCTTCCTTTCTTCCCTCCTCATCAAACACTATTATCTTCCTTCTTCCCTCCTCATCAAACACTATTATCTTCCTTTCTTTCCTCCTCATTAAACACTATTATTTTCCTTTCTTCCCTCCTCATTAAACGCTATTATTTTCCTTTCTTCCCTCCTCATTAAACACTATTATCTTCCCTTTCTTCCCTCCTCATCAAACACATATTATCTTCCTTTCTTCCCTCCTCATTAAACACTATTATCTTCCCTTTCTTCCCTCCTCATCAAACACATATTATCTTCCTTTCTTCCCTCCTAATTAAACACTATTATCTTCCTTTCTTCCCTCCTCATCAAACACATATTATCTTCCTTTCTTCCCTCCTAATTAAACACTATTATCTTCCTTTCTTCCCTCCTCATTAAACACTATTATCTTCCTTTCTTCCCTCCTCATTAAACACTATTATCTTCCTTTCTTCCCTCCTCATTAAACACATATTATCTTCCTTTCTTCCCTCCTCATTAAACACTGTTATCTTCCTTTCTTCCCTCCTCATTAAACACTATTATCTTCCTTTCTTCCCTCCTCATTAAACACTATTATCTTCCTTTCTTCCCTCCTCATTAAACACTATTATCTTCCTTTCTTCCCTCCTCATTAAACACTATTATCTTCCTTTCTTTCCTCCTCACCAAACACATATTATCTTCCTTTCTTCCCTCCTCATTAAACACTATTATCTTCCTTGCTTCTCTCCTTCCCGAGCAACTATTATCTTCCTTGCTTCTCTCCTACCCGAACAACTATTATCTTCCTTGCTTCTCTCCTACCCGAACAACTATTATCTTCCTTGCTTCTCTCCTACCCGAACAACTATTATCTTCCTTGCTTCTCTCCTACCCGAACAACTATTATCTTCCTTGCTTCTCTCCTACCCGAACAGCTATTATCTTCCTTGCTTCTCTCCTACCCGAACAACTATTATCTTCCTTGCTTCTCTCCTACCCGAACAACTATTATCTTCCTTGCTTCTCTCCTACCCGAACAACTATTATCTTCCTTGCTTCTCTCCTACCCGAACAACTGTTATCTTCCTTGCTTCTCTCCTACCCGAACAGCTATTATCTTCCTTGCTTCTCTCCTACCCGAACAACTATTATCTTCCTTGCTTCTCTCCTACCCGAACAGCTATTATCTTCATTTCTTCATCCTCCTCGAAAACCTGTATTCCATCCTTCTTCCCACTTATTCAAACACATATTATCTGTCTTTCTTCCCATCCCCTCAAAAACATATTTTATCTGTCTTTCTTCCCATCCCCTCAAAAACATATTTTATCTGTCTTTCTTCCCATCCCCTCAAAAACATATTTTATCTGTCTTTCTTCCCACCTCCTCAAACACATATTATCTGTCTTTCTTTCCACCTCCTCAAACATATTATCTGTCTTTCTTCCCATCCCCTCAAAAACATATTGTATCTGTCTTTCTTCCCACCTTCTCAAACACATATTATCTGTCTTTCTTTCCACCTCCTCAAACACATATTATCTGTCTTTCTTCCCATCCCTCAAAAACATATTTTATCTATCTTTCTTCCCACCTCCTCAAACACATATTATCTCTCTTTCTTCCCCCCTCCTCAAACACATATTATCTCTCTTTCTTCCCACATCCTTAAACACATATTATCTCTCTTTCTTCCCACCTCGTCAAACACATATTATCTCTCTTTCTTCCCACCTCGTCAAACACATATTATCTCTCTTTCTTCCCCCCTCCTCAAACACATATTATCTCTCTTTCTTCCCACCTCGTCAAACACATATTATCTCTCTTTCTTCCCACCTCGTCAAACACATATTATCTCTCTTTCTTCCCACCTCGTCAAACACATATTATCTGCCTTTCTTCCAATCCCCTCAAACACATATTATATGTCATTCTTCCCATCCCCTCGGACACATATTATCTGTCTTTCTTCTCATCCCATCAAACACATATTATCAGTCTTTCCTCTCATCCCATCAAACACATATTATCTGTCTTTCTTCTCATCCCATCAAACACATATTATCTGTCTTTCTTCTCATCCTATCAAACACATATTATCTGTCTTTCTTCTCATCCATCAAACACATATTATCTGTCTTCTTCTCATCCCATCAAACACATATTATCTGTCTTTCTTCTCATCCCATCAAACACATATTATCTGTCTTTCTTCTCATCCCATCAAACACATATTATCTGTCTTTCTTCTCATCCCATCAAACACATATTATCTGTCTTTCTTCTCATCCCATCAAACACATATTATTTGTCTTTCTTCTCATCCCATCAAACACATATTATCTGTCTTTCTTCCCATCCCCTCAAAAACATATTTTATCTGTCTTTCTTCCCCCCACCTCCTCAAACACATATTATCTGTCTTTCTTTCCACCTCCTCAAACACATATTATCTGTCTTTCTTCCCATCCCCTCAAAAACATATTTTATCTGTCTTTCTTCCCACCTCCTCAAACACATATTATCTCTCTTTCTTCCCCCCTCCTCAAACACATATTATCTCTCTTTCTTCCCACATCCTTAAACACATATTATCTCTCTTTCTTCCCACCTCGTCAAACACATATTATCTCTCTTTCTTCCCACCTCGTCAAACACATATTATCTCTCTTTCTTCCCCTCTCCTCAATCACATATTATCTCTCTTTCTTCCCACCTCGTCAAACACATATTATCTGTCTTTCTCCCACCTCCTCAAACACATATTATCTCTCTTTCTTCCCACCTCGTCAAACACATATTATCTGCCTTTCTTCCAATCCCCTCAAACACATATTATATGTCTTTCTTCCCATCCCCTCGGACACATATTATCTGTCTTTCTTCTCATCCCATCAAACACATATTATCAGTCTTTCCTCTCATCCCATCAAACACATATTATCTGTCTTTCTTCTCATCCCATCAAACACATATTATCTGTCTTTCTTCTCATCCCATCAAACACATATTATCTGTCTTTCTTCTCATCCCATCAACACATATTATCTGTCTTTCTTCTCATCCCATCAAACACATATTATCTGTCTTTCTTCTCATCCCATCAAACACATATTATCTGTTCTTTCTTCTCATCCCATCAAACACATATTATCTGTCTTTCTTCTCATCCCATCAAACACATATTATCTGTCTTTCTTCTCATCCCATCAAACACATATTATCTGTCTTTCTTCTCATCCCATCAAACACATATTATCTGTCTTTCTTCTCATCCCATCAAACACATATTATCTGTCTTTCTTCCCACCTACTCAAAAAAAAGTATCTGCCTTTCTTCCAATCCCCTCAAACACATATTATCTGTCTTTCTTCTCATCCCATCAAACACATATTATCTGTCTTTCTTCCCACCTCGTCAAACACATATTATCTCTCTTTCTTCCCACCTCCTCAAACACATATTATTTGTTTTTCTTTCCATCCCCTCAAACACATATTATCTGTCTTTCTTCCCAACTCCTCAAACACATATTATCTGTCTTTCTTCCACTTCGTCAAACACATATTATCTGTCTTTCTTCCCACCTCATCAAACACATATTATCTGTCTTTCTTCCCACCTCATCAAACACATATTATCTGTCTTTCTTCCCACTTCGTCAAACACATATTATCTGTCTTTCTTCCCACCTCATCAAACACATATTATCTGTCTTTCTTCCCACCTCCTCAAACACATATTATCTGTCTTTCTTCCCCCACCTCCTCAAACACATATTATCTGTCTTTCTTCCAATCCCCTCAAACACATATTATCTGTCTTTCTCCCACCTCGTCAAACACATATTATCTCTCTTTCTTCTTCCCACCTCCTCAAACACATATTATCTGCCTTTCTTCCAATCCCCTGAAACACATATTATCAGACTTTCTTCCAATCCCAAGAAACACATATTATCTGCCTTTCTTCCAATCGCCAGAAACACATATTATCTGTCTTTCTTCCCACCTCGTCAAACATAAAGTATCTGTCTTTCTTCCCTCCTCGTCAAACACAAATTATCTGTTTTTCTTCCATCCCCTCAAACACATATTATCTGCATTTCTTCCAATCCCATCAAACACATATTATCTGCCTTTCTTCCAATCCCCTCAAACACATATTATCTGCCTTTCTTCCAATCCCCTCAAACACATATTATCTGCCTTTCTTCCAATCCCCTCAAACACATATTATCTGTCTTTCTTCCCACCTCCTCAAACACATATTATCTGTCTTTCTTCCCACTTCGTCAAACACATATTATCTGTCTTTCTTCCCACCTCATCAAACACATATTATCTGTCTTTCTTCCCACCTCCTCAAACACATATTATCTGTCTTTCTTCCCACCTCCTCAACACATATTATCTGTCTTTCTTCCAATCCCCTCAAACACATATTATCTGTCTTTCTTCCCACCTCCTCAAACACATATTATCTGTCTTTCTTCCCACCTCCTAAAACACATATTATCTGTCTTTCTTCCCACTTCGTCAAACACATATTATCTGTCTTTCTTCCCACCTCCTCAAACACATATTATCTGTCTTTCTTCCCACCTCCTCAAACACATATTATCTGTCTTTCTTCCCACTTCGTCAAACATATTATCTGTCTTTCTTCCCACCTCCTCAAACACATATTATCTGTCTTTCTTCCCACCTCCTCAAACACATATTATCTGTCTTTCTTCCCACTTCGTCAAACACATATTATCTGTCTTTCTTCCCACCTCCTCAAACACATATTATCTGTCTTTCTTCCCACCTCCTCAAACACATATTATCTGTCTTTCTTCCCACCTCCTCAAACATTTCTTCCTACTCCCCGAACACCTATGAGCTGAAATTTGTTGATGAAGACCTATGCTCCACGGGGAACTGAAAGTGTTTGTTGAAGACCTGCAAGAAGCTGAAAGTGTCTGTTGAAGACCTGTAGGAAGCTGAAAGTGTTTGTTGAAGACCTGTAGGAAGCTGAAAGTGTTTGTTGAAGACCTGTAGGAAGCTGAACGTGTTTGTTGAAGACCTATAGGAAGCTGAAAGTGTTTGTTGAAGACCTATAGGAAGCTGAAAGTGTATGTTGAAGACCAGCAGGCAGCTGAAAGTCTGAAAGTGTTTGTTGAAAACCAGCAAGAAGCTCAAAGTGTTTGTTGAAGACCTCCAGGAGGCTGAAAGTGTTTGTTAAAGATCTGCAGGAAGCTGAAAGTGTTTGTTGAGACCTACATGAAGCTGAAAGTCTGAAAGTGTTTGTTGAAGACCTCCAGGAAGCTGAACGTGTTTGTTGAAGACCTCCAGGAAACTGAAAGTCTGAAAGTGTTTGTTGAAGACCTCCAGGAAGCTGAAAGTCAGAAAGTGTTTGTTGAAGACCTTCAGGAAGCTGAAAGTGTTTGTTGAAGACCTACAGGAAGCTGAAAGTCTGAAAGTGTTTATTGAAGACCCACAGGAAGCTCAAAGTGTTTGTTGAAGACCTCCATGCAGCTCAACGTGTTTGTTGAAGACCTCCAGGAAGCTCAAAGTGTTTGTTGAAGACCTCTAGGAAGCTCAAAGTGTTTGTTGAAGACCTCCAGGAAGCTGCAAGATTTTGTTAAAGACCTACATGAAGCTGAAAGTCTGAAAGTGTTTGTTGAAGACTTCAAGTAAGTTCAAAGTGTTTCTTTCTTCTCATCCCATCAAACACATATTATCTGTCTTTCTTCTCATCCCATCAAGCACATATTATCTGTCTTTCTTCTCATCCCATCAAACACATATTATCTGTCTTTCTTCTCATCCCATCAAACACATATTATCTGTCTTTCTTCTCATCCCATCAAACACATATTATCTGTCTTTCTTCTCATCCCATCAAACACATATTATCTGTCTTTCTTCTCATCCCATCAAACACATATTATCTGTCTTTCTTCTCATCCCATCAAACACATATTATCTGTCTTTCTTCTCATCCCATCAAACACATATTATCTGTCTTTCTTCCCACCTCGTCAAACACATATTATCTCTCTTTCTTCCCACCTCCTCAAACACATATTATCTGTCTTTCTTCCCACTTCGTCAAACACATATTATCTGTCTTTCTTCCCACCTCATCAAACACATATTATCTGTCTTTCTTCCCACCTCATCAAACGCATATTATCTGTCTTTCTTCCCACTTCGTCAAACACATATTATCTGTCTTTCTTCCCACCTCATCAAACACATATTATCTGTCTTTCTTCCCACCTCCTCAAACACATATTATCTGTCTTTCTTCCCACCTCCTCAACACATATTATCTGTCTTTCTTCCAATCCCCTCAAACACATATTATCTGTCTTTCTTCCCACCTCCTCAAACACATATTATCTGTCTTTCTTCCCACCTCCTCAAACACATATTATCTGTCTTTCTTCCCACTTCGTCAAACACATATTATCTGTCTTTCTTCCCACCTCCTCAAACACATATTATCTGTCTTTCTTCCCACCTCCTCAAACACATATTATCTGTCTTTCTTCCCACTTCGTCAAACACATATTATCTGTCTTTCTTCCACCTCCTCAAACACATATTATCTGTCTTTCTTCCCACCTCCTCAAACACATATTATCTGTCTTTCTTCCCACCTCCTCAAACACATATTATCTGTCTTTCTTCCCACCTCCTCAAACACATATTATCTGTCTTTCTTCCCACCTCCTCAAACATTTCTTCCTACTCCCCGAACACCTATGAGCTGAAATTTGTTGATGAAGACCTATGCTCCACGGGAACTGAAAGTGTTTGTTGAAGACCTGCAAGAAGCTGAAAGTGTATGTTGAAGACCTGTAGGAAGCTGAAAGTGTTTGTTGAAGACCTGTAGGAAGCTGAAAGTGTTTGTTGAAGACCTGTAGGAAGCTGAACGTGTTTGTTGAAGACCTATAGGAAGCTGAAAGTGTTTGTTGAAGACCTATAGGAAGCTGAAAGTGTATGTTGAAGACCAGCAGGCAGCTGAAAGTCTGAAAGTGTTTGTTGAAAACCAGCAAGAAGCTCAAAGTGTTTGTTGAAGACCTCCAGGAAGCTCAAAGTGTTTGTTGAAGACCTTCAGGAAGCTCAAAGTGTTTGTTGAAGACCTTCAGGAAGCTCAAAGTGTTTGTTGAAGACCTCCAAGAAGCTCAAAGTGTTTGTTGAAGACCTCCAGGAAGCTCAAAGTGTTTGTTGAAGACCTCCAGGAAGCTCAAAGTGTTTGTTTAAGACCTCCAGGAAGCTCAAAGTGTTTGTTGAAGACCTCCAGGAAGCTCAAAGTGTTTGTTGAAGACCTTCAGGAAGCTCAAAGTGTTTGTTGAAGACCTTCAGGAAGCTCAAAGTGTTTGTTGAAGACCTCCAAGAAGCTCAAAGTGTTTGTTGAAGACCTCCAGGAAGCTCAAAGTGTTTGTTGAAGACCTCCAGGAAGCTCAAAGTGTTTGTTGAAGACCTCCAGGAAGCTCAAAGTGTTTGTTTAAGACCTCCAGGAAGCTCAAAGTGTTTGTTGAAGACCTTCAGGAAACTCAAAGTGTTTGTTGAAGACCTCCAGGAGGCTGAAAATGTTTGTTAAAGATCTGCAGGAAGCTGAAAGTATTTGTTAAAGATCTGCAGGAAGCTGAAAGTGTTTGTTCAAGACCTGCAGGAAGCTGAAAGTGTTTGTTGAAGACCTGCAGGAAGCTGAAAGTGTTTGTTGAAGACCTACAATAAACAGAAATGTAGAATAAGAAGAATTATTTTTATTTCGACAAATGTCCCCAAATTTGACGTCTTGATGACAGCCATATCTACCCTTGTCGCTCCTTCGGATATTTCATTAAATTGATCACCAACCAGCTTTCACCATTGCTAAGACATCCAAACATTTCTATGCCAGCTAAACAACAAACGATAAATAGCATCTTCATGCCAACTTTATGCTATGAAAGTCAAACATGGACCCTTTCTAAATCCCATTTAAAAAAGATCAATACATATGAGATGCGATGCTTGAGAAAAATAACAAACAAAGACCTGAAGAGATAGAATAGCAAATGAAACCATAAGAATAATGGTAGGAACTAAACCCTGCCAAGAATATATAGAACAACAACTTAAATGGTTTGGCCACCTGGTCAGAATGAATCCTCACCAATCACCATCAAGGGCGTTCTTCTCAAGAATGCACGGAAAAAGACTAAGAGGAAGACCCAGAAGAAGATGGATAGATGCAGTGACAGAGACATGTAACAACAAAGGAAAATCACTAATTCAGACAATTCGAGCAGCACAAGAACGACAAATGATATAAACCACGGCACCTTTTAGGTATCAGTGAAAAGAGAAAAGAGGAAGAAGATCACCATGGGTTGATAGTGACCAGCAACTCATAGCTGATAGATTACGTTCAGGGAAGCAGAACTTGACTAAGAGCGTTCCCCACAGCAAGTGATGGCACGGAAGTAACGCCGACCACATTACCCCAAAAATCATATGCTGGGTCTGTAC
>JAVIAB010000106.1:79252931-79257931 GCA_032433765.1 Megaustenia siamemsis | reverse complement strand
ACGCATCATTATAAACCTATCATACTTATTACTACACCACTACTGACGCATCATTATAAACCTATCATACTTATTACTACACCACTACTGACGCATCATTATAAACCTATCATACTTATTACTACACCACTACTGACGCATCATTATAAACCTATCATACTTATTACTACACCACTACTGACGCCTCATTATAAACCTATCATACTTATTAATACACCACTACTGACGCATCATTATAAACCTATCACACTTATTAATACACCACTACTGACGCATCATTATAAACCTATCATACTTATTAATACACCACTACTGACGCATCATTATAAACCTATCATACTTATTACTACACCACTACTGACGCATCATTATAAACCTATCATACTTATTACTACACCACTACTGACGCATCATTATAAACCTATCATACTTATTACTACACCACTACTGACGCATCATTATAAACCTATCATACTTATTAATACACCACTACTGACGCATCATTATAAACCTATCATACTTATTACTACACCACTACTGACGCATCATTATAAACCTATCATACTTTTTACTACACCACTACTGACGCATCATTATAAACCTATCATACTTATTACTACACCACTACTGACGCATCATTATAAACCTATCATACTTATTACTACACCACTACTGACGCATCATTATAAACCTATCATACTTATTACTACACCACTACTGACGCATCATTATAAACCTATCATACTTATTACTACACCACTACTGACGCATCATTATAAACCTATCATACTTATTACTACACCACTACTGACGCATCATTATAAACCTATCATACTTATTACTACACCACTACTGACGCCTCATTATAAACCTATCATACTTATTAATACACCACTACTGACGCATCATTATAAACCTATCACACTTATTAATACACCACTACTGACGCATCATTATAAACCTATCATACTTATTAATACACCACTACTGACGCATCATTATAAACCTATCATACTTATTAATACACCACTACTGACGCATCATTATAAACCTATCATACTTATTACTACACCACTACTGACGCATCATTATAAACCTATCATACTTATTAATACACCACTAGTGACGCATCATTGTTAACCCACCACTGTTTTTGCCTCATTATTGACAAGCCATTTCTTCAATATAACCTCCCCCACACTGATATGCTCACCCCTTGTAAGTAGTTTCGCACTTTGATTTCAATGGCGGTGAAATATGTTTCCAATACAATTTAATTGCAATCCTCTTGAAGTCCTTTTATAAGCAGAAAGTAAACATAATTAACTCCAATGATATTAAATACCCACCAGCAAATCAGCTCAAAATTAAAACTACTTCGTTCTTCTATAACGGGGGAGCACCCAAAACGTGTGGGTTTGTTTATTTTGTTCAGTAATTTTTGATTGGATGGAAATTTGTGATTTGTTTTAGGTGCAATCGATGTAATGGGAGAGATTGTATATGTTGAAGATGTAATCAGTGATTTCCTAGTCCCAGCATGTGTGTCCTCAGAGTCTACATGACGACTAATGTGTCTCTATATATGGAAGAGTTAAATATAAACAAAGCCACCATATATAGAGGAATTTCACAAAATTCTCTTTATACATAGAAAATATATTCTGTAAAAGTCCTAATTTACAGAAAAATATGTCTCCATATTTGGAAACATTCTTCTCCTTTTTCATTTACTTTTCAGCATCGAGGGTGAGATATAATTCGTGGGTTATTTTTCCGTTGGCCTCTGCTGCTGTCATGCTACTTCGTGTTTCTAATATTCCATCGATCTATCTTTTTCGTGTCGGTCCTTTGGTCTGATGTTCTTACTGAAGGCTCGTTGTGATGGGTTTTGGTATTTCTGTCTTATCCCACAGTCAAACCATCTTATCTGTTGTTTTTTATGTATTCTATGGCGAAAATTATTCCTAGCTTTTTTTCTCATTATTCATTTCTGATCTTATCTCTCAGGCTGTTTCCTACCATTTGTCTAACACATTTCATCTCAGTAGTGGTTATCTTTTTATTGTTCTTGCATCCAGTGTCCATGACTGGCATTGCTAGCACAACGTTGGGATGAAGATTGTATTGTACAGTGGTCCGCTTTGCCTCTAGAGTTATTTCCCTGTTGGACTAAAATGGTTTGAAAGAACTACTATATTATAACCAGTGATGGAAAATGTAAAACTCAAATAGGTAAAAGGAATAAGAATGGGAAGAAGTAATTTTAATGTCACGAAAAATTTACTAACATCAACACAAATAACACCAGGGCTAAAACTAAGAATAGCAAAATGTTTTATCTTCTCAACATTCCTGTATGGTGAAGACATATATATATTAGAAAAGAAAACAGAACAGAATATTGCAGCCTTTGAAATGGGGATTTATAGAAGAATAGGTAGAACTGGATGGAAAGAAAAAAAAAACGATGAAGTCTTAAAACAACTAAAAATGAGAATCGAACTACTAATTACAATTCGAAAAAAACAAATGAGATTTTTGGTACATGTTAAAAGACACGGCCAAAAAGCCATCTTGGAAATGAAAATAAAAGGTTGAAGAGGCAGACCAAGACCAACATGGACGAGTAACATCAAAAAGATGGACAAATCAGTCTATGACAACATGAGCCATCAAAGCAAGAGACAGAGGCAGACCAAGACCAACGTGGACGAGTAACATCAAAAAGATGGACAAGTCAGCCTATGACAACATGCACCATCAAAGCAAGAGACAGAGGCAGACCAAGACCAACGTGGACGAGTAACAACAAAAAGATGGACAAGTCAGCCTATGACAACATGCACCATCAAAGCAAGAGACAGAGGCAGACCAAGACCAACCTGGACGAGTAACACCAAAAAGATGGACAAGTCAGCCTATGACAACATGCACCATCAAAGCAAGAGACAAAGTGGAATGGCGCTTCATGGGAGGCAATTTTCGATGTGGAGACGGCACTCAATGATGATGATGATGATGATGATGATGATGATGATAGCAACATAGAGATATCTCCTTACTCCGTCAGGCAAGACAAATGTATGTCAAAGACAAGAAAGAAAACATTAAGACCAATTATCGAAATACGTATCATTGACGTCACAAATTGGAGCACAGTAATGGAAAATACTAAAAACATACAGAGAACAGCTATTGATTATACTAACAACATACAGAGAACAGCTATTGATGATACTAACAACATACAGAGAACAGCTATTGATTATACTAACATACAGAGAACAGCTATTGATTATACTAACATACAGAGAACAGCTATTGATTATACTAACATACAGAGAACAGCTATTGATGATACTAACAACATACAGAGAACAGTTATTGATTATACTAACAACATACAGAGAACAGCTATTGATGATACTAACAACATACAGAGAACAGTTATTGATTATACTAACAACATACAGAGAACAGCTATTTATTATACTAACAACATACAGAGAACAGCTATTGATGATACTAACAACATACAGAGAACAGCTATTGATTATACTAACAACATACAGAGAACAGCTATTGATTATACTAACAACATACAGAGAACAGTTATTGATGATACTAACAACATACAGAGAACAGCTATTGATTATACTAACAACATACAGAGAACAGCTATTGATTATACTAACAACATACAGAGAACAGCTATTGATGATACTAACAACATACAGAGAACAGCTATTGATTATACTAACAACATACAGAGAACAGCTATTGATTATACTAACAACATACAGAGAACAGCTATTGATGATACTAAAAACATACAGAGAACAGTTACCGCAGATACTAATAACATAGAGAGAACAGTTATTGATGATACTAACAACATACAAAGAACAGTTATTGATGATACTAACAACATACAAAGAACAGTTATTGATAATACTAACAACATACAAAGAACAGTTATTGATGATACTAATAACATACAAAGAACAGTTATTGATGATACTAACAACATACAAAGAACAGTTATTGATGATACTAATAACATACAAAGAACAGTTATTGATGATACTAACAACATACAAAGAACAGTTATTGATGATACTAACAACATAAATAAAACAGTTATTGGTGATACTAATAACATACAGAAAACAATTATTTCAAATACTAACAACATACAGAGAACAGCTATTGAAGATAGTAATAACATACAGAGAACAGTTATTGAAGACACTAACAACATACAGAGAACAGTTATTGAAGATACTAAGAAACAGTTCATAACAGAGAAAAGTTATGGAAAATACTTACAACATACAGTGAACAGTTATTGAATACACTAATAACATTCAGAGAAGTTATTGAAGATACTAACAAACAGTTCATAACAGAGAAAAGTTATGGAAAATACTTACAACATACAGAGAACAGTTATTGAAGACACTAATAACATTCAAAGAACAATTATTGAAGATACTAACAAACAGTTCATAACAGAGAAAAGTTATGGAAAATACTTACAACATACAGTGAACAGTTATTGAATACACTAATAACATTCAGAGAACAGTTATTGAAGATACTAACAAACAGTTCATAACAGAGAAAAGTTATGGAAAATACTTACAACATACAGAGAACACTTATTGAAGATACTTACAACATACTGATATCAAATTCATATGAGAAAAGCCGCAGGAGAAGGAGACGAGGCCAGGCACCACAAATACACTTTGTTAATTGTACGGTCGAATCTGTTTATCAAATTTTGGCAGATTCAGCCACGTGAGAAGCTGATCAGTAAAATAGTATCCAGCATAAGACATTAACATTTTACTAAACTACTGACTTATGACTGCTTGCTGGCAACATTCTGTCTAGACACCAATGGTCATGGTTGGCTTACCACGGCAACAGCCGGGGTTCGTTCCCTGGCGAGGACACCTGGGTTTTACTAATTCCCTAAAAATTAGTGGGAG
>JAVIAB010000106.1:79114475-79252831 GCA_032433765.1 Megaustenia siamemsis | reverse complement strand
TCTCACTCTCTCGTTCTCTCTCCGTCAAATCCCACTTTGCCCCTCCCATCTCTCTCTCTCTCTCTCTCTCTCTGTCTTGCCCACATCACATTCTCTATCAAACCACAACTTTTTTTCTTTTATTTCTCTCTGTCTTTATCGCTTTTCCCTCTATCACCTCCCATCTTTGTCTCTCTACATCTCTCTGCCTTTATCTCTCTCTCTCTCTCTCTCTCCATCACACACTCTTTGTCTCTCTCCATCTCTCTGCCTTTATCACTTTCTCTCTATCACTCGTGTTTCTTTCACTGATATAGAGCTCCCACAATTAATACATATATAAACAACAACAACAACACGATTTGCCTCCAGCATCGACCACCAGTGCTGCATAAGGAAAACTTTCATCGACAAGGGAATAATAGACTCCCCAGCAAAAACAACAGATGATTTTGCTAAAGATGGAAGTTGATAAGCTGCAAGAGTAAACAATCAAAACAGCTATCACCATCATCATGTACCGTGCCTGCTGACACAGGCGATCATGTCTCTCCACAAACCTTTGTTCAACATTTCTCTTATTATTTTCCAACCAAATCTTCCTCTAAACTGAGATGGGTACACATTTATAAATATCACGCGGGGCACGAGTAAAGCAGGAAAAACGTGAATAAATAAACGTAAAACTGTATTAGGAAATTAAACAAATATGGGAAAAGAAACACATTTCTTTTATATTATCTGCCACCTTTTCTCCGTGTTACCTTTCTCGGTGGGGAAGGTGAGGGTTTGGGGGTAGTTGAGTGGTATGACGGCGGCATCAGGATAGGAAGGACTCGGGTTCAAACCCTACCAGAAGCGGTTGGGGGGGGGGGTGGGAGTGAAATTTTTTTTTTCAAAAAAGGAAAAAAATACCCTTGTCTCTTTATGACGTTTTCTGATCTCTTTGGTTGTAATGTTCGATGGCTAGCCCTCTCGGATAACGGCAATACACAGGGACCCTTGATAGTTAAGGTCGAGTAGGAGTATGAGCAGAATTAAGGAGAGTGGGGCTACGGCCGCTGCCCGGGCTATTTTGTTAGCAGAAAACCTACAAACACCGTGGATCCAAGTTTACGGAGTTCGTGCACGTGGACCTGGATTCTCCTCCACTTTTCTCGAGGGTGATATCGCAGCACCTATGTGTTCGTCCAGTGTGCAGTGATGATGATCCTAACAAACTAACAACAAACAAACCTTTTCTTTGTTTTTCATACAATTTTTCGGTTGTCACCAAAATATTGTAATATTCCATTCTCGTGACATGCCAAAACCAAATGGATATAATGGCGCCCTCTGGCGCTAACAACACTTGACTTGGCCATGACAGCAACATTGCTGCGTTGATCTGTCCACTGTGAGTACTCCTGCGAATGCTGTTAATGTACTCGGAAGTGCCAGATAAAACCGAGCAAGTAGAAAATGGCCTCGGTGTGTCATTCTTTCTCTTCTTCTTAGTGATTAAGTTGTCGTGGATACGTCGATAGTTTACGACAAACCGCGCATTCTACACCTTTCGACCAGTCACATCCGATTTCGGCATAGGTAGACTTGTTGAATATTGTATTGCCAGGAGAGCGGCCATTTTCCCTACTCTTTTCTACTTTCAAACTGCCAAGGGTCCTTTAACGTGCAAGAGTGCACACGGGGCCTCCAGCCCCATCCCCCCGTTATTCGAGATGGCTAGACACCGCACTTAACCAAAGATCCAGAAACTTAGAAACCAAAGAGGGTGAGGTCAACAAGAAAACGCCGATTCGATTTTAAAAAAAAATCATCACCGTCTGTGCTGGGATCGAACCCTGGATATTCAAGACACAGTAGACGTCCTACCTGTAGTTCACCCCAGCCCCCACCTCACCTCACCTCACAATGTACCCGTCAACGCTCTACAGTTGATTCATCCTAACAGGTCAATTAATGCCGTCGATGACATCATCAGTCCAGAGTTAAAGAATTGAAAGTGTAGACTCCTTCTTTCCTTCCTCATCTGCCTTTCAGCGTCGAGGGGAGATATAATTTGTGGTCGTTTGTTCTTTCTGTTCGCGTCTGCTGCTGTTATGTTCCTTGTGTTTCTAATATTCCATCAATCATCTTTTTCGGGGGCAACCCTTGGGTCTTGTGTTCTCGCAACGTTTATTGAAGGCTCGTTGTGTTGTGTTTTGATCTTTCTGCCTTGTCACGTGGTCAAACCATTTATCTGTTGTTTCTTTATGTATTCTATGATGGGAATTATTCTTAGCTTTTTTCTCAGTTCTTCATTTCTGACTTATCTCTCAGACTGTTTCCTGTCATTCCTAACACACTGCATCTCAGTAGTTGTTTTTTTAAATTTTGTGATTACTCTTGCATCTACGGCCCATGACTGGCATTGGTAGCACAACGTTGGGGTGAAGATTGTATTGTAGAGTGCTCGTTTTGCCTCCAGAGTTATTTCCCTGTTAGACAATAGTAGTGAAAGCTGTCCAATGAATTGACAAGCTTTGTTGCATCTTGAGTCTATTTCTGCTGTTTGTGAATTGCCGTTTGTCACTAGACTTCCTAGGTATTTAAATACCTCTACTTGTTGTAGACAATTAAGAAATCATATTCCCAAATCTCTCCCCCCCCCCCCCCGCTATTGTTTATTAATAATTGTCGAGGTCAGAGGTGAGCGGAAACTTGTTGTGATTTGTTTCTATTTATATCTGCTGGTCACATGTCTTCCGGTGAGGTAGTGAATGGTGTGAGTTGAATGTCCTCTGTCCTGGCCTTCTGTCGACGAGTGCTGCACGTGCGTGCACAGGTCAGTGTACAGACGGACATCCTGTTGGGGGGTGATCTTCCCTTTGTTTCCTTGCATCGCTTGACCTCGGTGACCTGTAGAGATGCAGTGTTCTCATTCGTGTTTGTTGGAGAGCTCGTGTAACTCTACACACCTTCTTGTCTTCACTATCTCTCTCTTTCTCTCTCTTCTCTCTCTCTCTCTTATTCCCTCTATCAGCTGATCTCTTTTTTCGTTATCTCTCTCATTCTTATTATCACTTGTAAACCCCCCCCCCCTCTTTTTTTTCTCTCTCTCTTTCTCTCATTCCTTTTATCAGCTTTAATTCTTTCTCTCTATTATTTTAAGCAATATTGTTATTTTCAATTCGAGAGCTTATGTCATTCATAACATCCATATTGCCCTCTCGCTCTCATACCCTCTCTCATACCCTCTCTCATACCCCCTCTCATACCCTCTCTCATACCCTCTCTTATACCCTCTCTCAAACCCTCTCTCATACCCCCTCTCATACCCTCTCTCATACCCTCTATCATACCATCTCTCATACCATCTCTCATACCATCTCTCATACCCTCTCTCATACCCTCTCTCATACCCCCTCTATACCCTCTCTCATACCCTCTATCATACCATCTCTCATACCATCTCTCATACCATCTCTCATACCCCTCTCATACCCTCTCTCATACCCTCTATCATACCATCTCTCATACCATCTCTCATACCATCTCTCATACCCTCTCTCATACCATCTCTCATACCCTCTCTCATAGCATCTCTCATACCCTCTCTCATACCCTCTCTCATACCCTCTCTCATACCCTCTCTCATACCCTCTCTCATACCCTTTCTCCCCAAACTGTTTCACTATCTAGTATTCTAGATATTTTGTCTTGTTTTTCTCTGCCTTTTTGGTTTTAAAAAAGAATGTTTTGTAGGTTGTCATCATCATCATCATCATTATCATCATCATCATCATCATCATCATCATCAACATCATCATCATCATCATCATCATCATCAACATCATCATCATCAACATCATCATCATCATCATGATCATCATCATCATCATTATCATCAGGTTGTAACGCAGCGAAATCGCCATTCGTTGGTTTTACACCTCTAATTTACATGCGATATCTTTGATATCAATGGGACGATATTGAGATTACCATGTTGATAATAGTCTGAAGTCTTACTTGCTTAACAAGCAACATTCAAATCAAATCACGTGACAACAACATCCCATGGTAAATTTACTACCACGTGGTCTGTGTTCTACATCTCCATTAAAACAACTACTCCTGACAGACCTCACAAACAGAAGAAATGTATCTTTTTAGTATTCTTCCTATTTCCTTTCTCATTTGCCTTTCAGTGTCGAGGGGAGATAAAATGTGCGCTCTGTTGCTCTTCTGTTGGTATCTTCTGCTGTTATGTGTCGTTGTGTTTTTAATATTCCATCAATCCATCCTTGTTGTGGTCGGTTATTGAATCTGGTGTTCTCGTAACGTTTATTGAAGGCTCGTTGTGTTGTATTTTGGTCTTTCTGTGATTCCATAGACACACTGTAACATAGACACACTGTAACATTGACACACTGTAACATAGAACATACGTAACATAGAACATACGTAACATAGAACATACGTTACATAGAGCCAGTGTCACATAGAAGCAGTGTAACGTAGAAGCAGTGTCACATAGAAGCAGTGTAACATAGAACCAGTGTAACATAGAACCAGTGTAACATAGAACCAGTGTAACATTGAACCAGTGTATCATAGAACCAGTGTATCATAGAAGCAGTGTCACATAGAACCAGTGTATCATAGAAGCAGTGTATCATAGGACAGTGTCACATAGAACCAGTGTAACATTGAACCAGTGTATCATAGAAGCAGTGTCACATAGAACCAGTGTATCATAGGACAGTGTCACATAGAACCAGTGTAACATTGAACCAGTGTATCATAGAAGCAGTGTCACATAGAACCAGTGTATCATAGAACCAGTGTAACATAGAACCAGTGTAACATAGAACCAGTGTAACATTGAACCAGTGTATCATAGAAGCAGTGTCACATAGAACCAGTGTATCATTGAACCAGTGTATCATAGGACAGTGTCACATAGAACCAGTGTATCATAGAAGCAGTGTAACATAGAACCAATGTAACATAGAAGCAGTGTCACATAGAACCAGTGTCACATAGAAGCAGTGTAACATAGAACCAATGTAACATAGAAGCAGTGTCACATAGAAGCAGTGTCACATAGAAGCAGTGTAACATAGAACCAATGTAACGTTGAACCAGTGTATCATAGGACAGTGTCACATAGAACCAGTGTCACATAGAACCAGTGTAACATAGAACTAGTGTAACATAGAACCAGTGTCACATAGAAGCAGTGTAACATAGAACCAGTGTAACATAGAACCAGTGTAACATAGAACCAGTGTAGCGTAGAACCAGTGTAAACATAGAACCAGTGTCACATAGAACCAGTGTAACGTAGAACCAGTGTAACATAGAAGCAGTGACCAGCAACCATAATTGACAGTCCTAATGCAACTCAACCAACAACGTGACTCTGACTCAATGACTCTACGGTCCCGTTTTCCCTCCTTTCCTTCATCATCATTGTGTGCCGTCTCTTCATTGAAGGTCGGCTACCATGGAGCGCCATTCCACTCTGTCTCTTGCTTTGATGGTGCAGGTTGTCATGCACTGACTTGTCCATTTTTAAAATGTTACTTGTCCATGTTAGTCTTGGTCTGCCCCTGTTTCTTTTACCTTGTATTTTCCCTTCAATATTACTTTTAGTTGGCTGCTGTGTCTTTTAACATGACCCACAAATTTCATTTGTCTTGTTTGAATTGGAGCCGCGATAGCCCAGTGGTTAATGAAATGGACTACAAAGGACAAGGGGTAGGGTTAGATCCCAACCGACGGCTTCCGGCTTCACCCAGCCTTAAATGGGTACCGGATTCTTTTTCTAGGAAAGTAAATCAGCACGGGCGTAATACCGACCACATTACCCCAAAAATCATGTGCTGAAGGTCTGTAAAATATAGGGTCACTAACACCATATTTCCCTATACGCCACTTGGCGTGACGGGGGTACTTTACTTTACTTTACTTTTTGTTTGAATTGTGTTTAATAGTTCTCTTTTCAATTTTAGTAGTTTTAAGACTTCATCGTTTGTTTTCTTTCCTTTCCACCCAATTCTTCATATTCTTCTATAAATTCATATTTTAAAGGCTTCTTTTTCAATACAGTCCTCAATTTAATTATGTTTTCCTGATAACAATAACAATATAATAAATAACATTAAAACGGAAGTGACGTCTTCATATTTGAGACAATAACAACGACGATTTCTTAAAGCCGTGCCTGTAGCGACAGCCAGTCTGGAGATAGAGGTCTAGCAATAATGGCCGAGATATTTTTAGAACAAGAATAAAAATATTGAAGGAAGTTACATCAAAATATTGGAACCACTGCCGAGTTTTGGCGCCTTGTTCAAGTGTTTTGAGATCCTTTGATGTTTAAGCTCGAAGGAATTGTGGTTCCTGTCCCAACTGTCCGTCCACGGAGAATTTAGGGAGAAAATGTAATATTTGATTCTTAAGTTTTCGTTCCTTCGATGGGCGTGTGTGTGGGGCTGCTATTGTTGTCATTGTTACAGTTAGCACCAGGTCGTCGCCACTAGTCTGGAGTCTGTGTCAGACAAACGAGGAGACCGCCACGTAAACAAAAAGGTTTGTCAAACAACAAGCACATAATTTTTGTCTGCGACAGTTCCAGCCAGTTACATGGGTCGGTTCTGCAAGGGTTTTCAGATCTTTGTCGTTTGGGGTCCAATGTAGATGAAGAGAATTTAACTCTGGGGCTGCAAGATCGTCTAGTTTAAAGTAGATGAAGAGAATTTAACTCTGGGGCTGTAAGATCGTCTAGTCTAAAGTAGATGAAGAGAATTTAACTCTGGGACTGTAAGATCGTCTAGTCTAAAGTAGATGAAGAGAATTTAACTCTGGGGCTGTAAGATCGTCTAGTTTAAAGTAGATGAAGAGAATTTAACTCTGGGGCTGTAAGATCGTCTAGTCTAAAGTAGATGAAGAGAATTTAACTCTGGGACTGTAAGATCGTCTAGTCTAAAGTAGATGAAGAGAATTTAACTCTGGGGCTGTAAGATCGTCTAGTTTAAAGTAGATGAAGAGAATTTTAGATGTGACTGTAAGATCGTCTAGTTTAAAGTAGATGAAGAGAATTTTAGATTGTGACTGTAAGATCGTCTAGTTTAAAGTAGATGAAGAGAATTTTAGATTGTGACTGTAAGATCGTCTAGATTAAAGTAGATGAAGAGAATTTTAGATTGTGACTGTAAGATCGTCTAGTTTAAAGTAGATGAAGAGAATTTTAGATTGTGACTGTAAGATCGTCTAGTTTAAAGTAGATGAAGAGAATTTTAGATTGTGACTGTAAGATCGTCTAGTTTAAAGTAGATGAAGAGAATTTTAGATTGTGACTGTAAGATCGTCTAGATTAAAGTAGATGAAGAGAATTTTAGATTGTGACTGTAAGATCGTCTAGTTTAAAGTAGATGAAGAGAATTTTAGATTGTGACTGTAAGATCGTCTAGTTTAAAGTAGATGAAGAGAATTTTAGATTGTGACTGTAAGATCATCTAGTTTAAAGTAGATGAAGAGAATTTTAGATTGGTGACTGTAAGATCGTCTAGTTTAAAGTAGATGAAGAGAATTTTAGATTGTGACTGTAAGATCATCTAGTTTAAAGTAGATGAAGAGAATTTTAGATTGGGGCTGTAAGCTCATCTAGTCTAAAGTAGATAAAGATAATTTTAGATTGGGGCTGTAAGCTCATCTAGTCTAAAGTAGATAAAGATAATTTTAGATTGGGGCTGTAAGCTCATCTAGTCTAAAGTAGATAAAGATAATTTTAGATTGGGGCTGTAAGCTCATCTAGTCTAAAGTAGATGAAGATAATTTTAGATTGGGGCTGTAAGCTCATCTAGTTTAAAGTAGATGAAGATAATTTTAGATTGGGGCTGTAAGCTCATCTAGTCTAAAGTAGATGAAGATAATTTTAGATTGGGGCTGTAAGCTCATCTAGTCTAAAGTAGATGAAGATAATTTTAGATTGGGGCTGTAAGCTCATCTGAAGGAGAAAATTTCAAAATAACCTGTTCTCCTTCTTATCGTTCACCCGTTATATAAATTTGAATTCGATGTGACGATAATTTACGCCGGAAAATATGCGCTTTTCGTCCCGACACCTCTGACTTCGGTACAGGTAGATTTTTAGCTTCAAGATTTTTCCCCTGACAGCGGCATTATTTTAGAAAGGAGACAAATAATAATAAATGAATATTATTATAGAGGGAATGTAAGGTCGCCTGTTACGCAAATATTCAGCCCTACCCTATCCGGGAGATACATGTCTTAATAGGAAAAATACAGATACACAATTTATTCCCGAGCTGTGATCGCAGCCCTATGCTATAGTCATGAGAACAGCTGCGTGAAAGACATC
This sequence comes from Megaustenia siamemsis, assembly GCA_032433765.1. NCBI lineage: Eukaryota > Metazoa > Mollusca > Gastropoda > Stylommatophora > Ariophantidae > Megaustenia > Megaustenia siamemsis. Next base: position 79,244,484 of record JAVIAB010000106.1, on the reverse strand, counting down.
AACAATGATGGCTAATTCTTTAGTTAGCCGAGTTGGCAGTGTTCCCTAGCGTTTCGCTTTTCGTGGCAAGGCGCTGTGCCAAGGAGTACGGGTTAGATCCTGCTTAGGATCATGTATGTTGTTTGTTTGTTTTATGTTGTTAATTATTTGTATTTTTTCCGATTGCTGTAAGCATACCTCTTCCTCTGAATTGATTCGGCAATATTTTAGCCTCAACATTTTGACTTTTAATTCCATTCCTGAAAGTTGTCTGCCTCTCTGAGCCTGTTTACGCAATGTTCTGCATGGCATAGGTCATAGTCTCCCCAGTCTACACGGTCTAGGTACACTTGTTACGAAAGTCCATAAAGCATAAACAACGGTCTAGTTTAGGGGTAGTAACTCGTGGTCATGTACCAGTCAAATACCAGTGGATAAGGAGATACAGGGAAGACGATGGCGTTGGATAGAACACACACTGCGGAAAGCCAACTGAGAGTATTACACAACAGGCCCTTTTTTGAAATCACCAGTGGAAAAGACAAAGAGGAAGACCAAGAAATGCTCAGAGAAGACAGATAGAAGCAGAGATGAAGATGAATGGGAAGACATGGAATGATCTTAAGAGAATGACAAGAAACAGAACGACTTGGAAAGTGTTTGTTGAAGACATATGCTCCACAGGGAGCTGGAAGTGTTTGTTGAAGACCTATGCTCCACAGGGAGCTGAAAGTGTTTGTTGAAGACCTATGCTCCACAGGGAGCTGAAAGTGCTTGTTGATGACCTATGCTCCACAGGGAGCTGAAAGTGTTTGTTGATGACCTATGCTCCGTCGGAGAGCTGAAGTAGAAGAAGAAGAAGAACTCGTGGCCAGCAACTGCTGTGGCGATCAGCTGTGGATCCGAGCTTGGTGGTAGCGACCAGGGCACGGATCGTGTACGGTGAACTTTGATACGCTATGATACAGCCGTTGTGATAGAGCTGCCACAGCTGTTGTGATAGAGCTGACACAGCTGTTGTGATAGAGCTGACACAGCTGTTGTGATAGAGCTGACACAGCTGTTGTGATAGAGCTGACACAGCTGTTGTGATAGAGCTGGTACAGCCGTTGTGATACAGCTGACACACCTGTTGTGATAGAGCGGCCACAGCTGTTGTGATAGAGTGGTACAGCCTTGTGATACGCTGATACACCGTTGTGATAGAGCTGACACAGCTGTTGTGATAGAGCTGACACAGCTGTTGTGATAGAGCTGACACAGCTGTTGTGATAGAGCTGACACAGCTGTTGTGATAGAGCTGACACAGCTGTTGTGATAGAGCTGACACAGCTGTTGTGATAGAGCGGCCACAGCTGTTGTGATAGAGCTGACACAGCTGTTGTGATAGAGCTGACACAGCTGTTGTGATACAGCTGACACCGCTGTTGTGATAGAGCTGACACAGCTGTTGTGATAGAGCTGACACAGCTGTTGTGATAGAGCTGACACAGCTGTTGTGATACAGCTGATACAGCCGGTGTGATACATCTGATACTGCCGGTGTGATACAACTGATACAGCCTGTGTGACACAGCTGATACAGTCGGTGTGATACAGCTGATACAGCCGCTGTGATACAGCCGTTGTGATACAACTGATGCAGCCGTTGTGATACACTGTTGCTGCAATGGTCACTCTCATTGGTCACTGTTGTAAAGCTATCATTTGTCTACAAGCCTTGCAGGGCAACGATCTATCGTTTTGCACGATCCATTGAGAGTGCCCCATGTTTGGCCCACACCGCTCATCTCTCTTTCCACTGTCCCCAAGCTACTATTTTAACTGCACCAACCAGATTGTGCACAATGAACTTTTCTTACATAACGAGTTATTTTGCTCAAATGAAATCTTCTTTACACAATTTCAGATGTAACGAATTTACAAAACGTTATTTCACATGAACTGAAATAATTCTTTGTTATAATTTAACACATGTGAGATGCGATGCTTGAGAAAAGTAACAAACAACACAAGAAGAGATAGAATACCAAATGAAACCATAAGAAAAATGGTAGGAACAAAACCCTGCCAAGAATATATAGAACAACAACAACTTAAATGGTTTGGCCACCTGGTCAGAATGCATCCTCACCAATCACCATCAAGGGCGTTCTCGAGAATGCATGGAAAAAGACCAAGAGGAAGACCCAGAAGAAGATGGATAGATGATGTGACAGTGACATGTAACAACAGATGAAAATCACTAATTCAGACAGTTCGAGCAGCTCAAAAACGACAAATGATATAAACCACGATACCTTTCAGGTATCAGTAAAAACAGAAAAGAAGAAGAAAAAGAAAGGAGAAGAATAATTTAACGTGTAAAGAGAAATGTTGGTACAGCAAGGAAGAGCACTGGCCTCCCCTCAATACTAAATAATGTGTCCTTGTTCGGTGAAATCGACCCCCAAAGCCCCTATAGCAACGATATAAATTATGTGACAGCTTTACTCGTAGATAATACCTACTGTATCCTGTGGTAAATTATTGTTGTGTTATGGGCTATGACGTAGTTATAGAACTGAATATGCGTCATAATGTTAAAGAGATAATGAGAACGCGTTAGAAAGTTTAGACTTGATGGTCACGTGAGATGTCGTCTTGCAGATGATTAATGGCCGACTCGGCTTTGTTTCTGTCTGGAACCTGCAGAAGAAAGGGAGATGATTCACTCACTTTACCCTGCCTCAGGGGGGTCGCCTGGATTTCGGGGCCAAGAGAGGGGTCTCCGAGAAGGAGTTTGACAAAGGAAACCCCGGGACAATGTCTGCGACTCGGGGACTCTTTAGATGACGGAAATTGGACCGGAAGGACTGCGAGAAAATGTCGGACGCCGGGGTTCGGCGGGACACTGCCATTGACTGGTTGTGAGTGAGTTGAAAATAATTCAATCCCAAAAGTAATAGATTACAGTGCATCAACCACGATGTACTAGGAGCTGATTTTTCTTTTATAACAACTAATAACTGGGTTTTTTTTACATAACATTTCATATGTTATTAGTGAATTTTTCGGTTTTCGCTGGTAGATTTACGATTGAGTTTATGTTTTGCTATTGATTATATTTTTGTGATTTTATTTTTCTTCTTAGCGTCCATCTGTTGAGTGGACTTTGATACGTTGTGGTCGTAATTGACAATAAAACCATGACATCAAAGCCTTCGACCCGAAACATCCGTCTGGGCAGATTTGTTTAACAATCTTATCCAGATAGTGGCCACTTTTGGCTTCATGTTTTCAACTTTTAGTTGCCAGGAGGGCTGCTTCACGTGCGCGAGGGACCTCGTGTATTTGACCGTTAGACATCATGTCTCACCACACAGAGGCCAGGGAACCACACATAGATTAGGGAACCACACAGAGGCCAGGGAACCACACAGAGGTCAGGGAACCACACAGAGGCCAGGGAACCACACAGAGAGAGGGACACACACAAGGGAACCACACAGACAGATAAAGGGAACCACACAGAGGCCAGGGAACCACACAGAGGCCAGAGGAACCACACAGAGGCCAGGGAACCACACAGAGGCCAGGGAACCACACAGAGGCCAGGGAACCACACAGAGGCCAGGAACCACACAGAGGCCAGGGAACCACACAGAGGCCAGGGAACCACACAGAGGCCAGGGAACCACACAGAGGCCAGGGAACCACACAGAGGCCAGAGAACCACACAGAGGCCAGGGAACCACACAGAGGCCAGAGAACCACACAGAGGCCAGGGAACCACACAGAGACTAGGGAACCACGAAGAAAACATGGAACTGAAGTGAACAATTCACAACACCTGTGGTGGGAATCGAACCGTCGACATCACGTCCAGAAGATTGTATCTTATCTCTAGGCCATCGTCTCCTAGATTTTTTCATATTAATGAGTGTTTAAAGAGAGAGAGAGAGATTGGGGAGGGTGGGGAGAGAAAAGAAGAGAGATTCAGAGTAAGAGTCAAAATAGGTGGTCATATGTTGGTCATGTGATGAGAAGCGACAACAAGAGAAGGTGGTCATATGTTGGTCATGTGATGAGAAGCGACAACAAGAGAAGGTGGTCATATGTTGGTCATGTGATGAGAAGCGACAACAAGAGAAGGTGGTCATATGTTGGTCATGTGATGAGAAGCGACAACAAGAGAAGGTGGTCATATGTTGGTCATGTGATGAGAAGCGACGACAAGAGAAGGTGGTCATATGTTGGTCATGTGATGAGAAGCGACAACAAGAGAAGGTGGTCATATGTTGGTCATGTGATGAGAAGCGACAACAAGAGAAGGTGGTCATATGTTGGTCATGTGATGAGAAGCGACAACAAGAGAAGGTGGTCATATGTTGGTCATGTGATGAGAAGCGACAACAAGAGAAGGTGGTCATATGTTGGTCATGTGATGAGAAGCGACAACAAGAGAAGGTGGTCATATGTTGGTCATGTGATAGAAGCGACAACAAGAGAAGGTGGTCATATGTTGGTCATGTGATGAGAAGCGACAACAAGAGAAGGTGGTCATATGTTGGTCATGTGATGAGAAGCGACAACAAGAGAAGGTGGTCATATGTTGGTCATGTGATGAGAAGCGACAACAAGAGAAGGTGGTCATATGTTGGTCATGTGATAAGAAGCGACAACAAGAGAAGGTGGTCATATGTTGGTCATGTGATGAGAAGCGACAACAAGAGAAGGTGGTAATATGTTGGTCATGTGATGAGAAGCGACAACAAGAGAAGGTGGTCATATGTTGGTCATGTGATGAGAAGCGACAACAAGAGAAGGTGGTCATATGTTGATCATGTGATGAGAAGCGACAACAAGAGAAGGTGGTCATATGTTGATCATGTGATGAGAAGCGACAACAAGAGAAGGTGGTCATATGTTGGTCATGTGATGAGAAGCGACAACAAGAGAAGGTGGTCATATGTTGGTCATGTGATGAGAAGCGACGACAAGAGAAGGTGGCCATATGTTGGTCATGTGATGAGAAGCGACAACAAGAGAAGGTGATCATATGTTGATCATGTGATGAGAAGCGACAACAAGAGAAGGTGGTCATATGTTGGTCATGTGATGAGAAGCGACAACAAGAGAAGGTGGTCATATGTTGATCATGTGATGAGAAGCGACAACAAGAGAAGGTGGTCATATGTTGGTTATGTGATGAGAAGCGACAACAAGAGAAGAAGGTGGTCATATGTTGGTCATGTGATAAGAAACGACAACAAGAGAAGGTGGTCATATGTTGGTCATGAGATAAGAAGCGACAACAAGAGAAGGTGGTCATATGTTGGTCATGTGATAAGAAGCGACAACAAGAGAAGGTGGTCATATGTTGGTCATGTGATGAGAAGCGACAACAAGAGAAGGTGGTCATATGTTGATCATGTGATAAGAAGCGACAACAAGAGAAGGTGGTCATATGTTGGTCATGTGATGAGAAGCGACAACAAGAGAAGGTGGTCATATGTTGGTCATGTGATGAGAAGCGACAACAAGAGAAGGTGGTCATATATTGATCATGTGATGAGAAGCGACAACAAGAGAAGGTGGTCATATGTTGATCATGTGATAAGAAGCGACAACAAGAGAAGGTGGTCATATGTTGGTCATGTGATGAGAAGCGACAACAAGAGAAGGTGGTCATATATGATCATGTGATAAGAAGCGACAACAAGAGAAGGTGGTCATATGTTGGTCATGTGATGAGAAGCGACAACAAGAGAATGTGGTCATATATTGATCATGTGATGAGAAGCGACAACAAGAGAAGGTGGTCATATGTTGGTCATGTGATGAGAAGCGACAACAAGAGAAGAAGGTGGTCATATGTTGGTCATGTGATGAGAAGCGACAACAAGAGAAGAAGGTGGTCACATGTTGGTCATGTGATGAGAAGCGACAACAAGAGAAGAAGGTGGACATATGTTGATTATGTGATGACAAGTGACAACAAGAGAAGGTGGTCATATGTTGGTCATGTGATGAGAAGCGACAACAAGAGAAGAAGGTGGACATATGTTGATTATGTGATGACAAGTGACAACAAGAGAAGGTGGTCACATGTTGGTCATGTGATGAGAAGCGACAACAAGAGAAGAAGGTGGACATATGTTGATTATGTGATGACAAGTGACAACAAGAGAAGGTGGTCATATGTTGTCATGTGATAATAAGCGACAACAAAAGAATCTCAAAGCAACCCCTCAAACGGGAACAGTGTGTAAAGAAAAGAAGCCGATCTACAGAAACACTAAAAAGAACATTAAAACAAGAAGCAACAACAGTAGGCACCAGCTTCCTCGCCGAGATTGGGCAACGTTTCAAGAACAGAACCGTGTGGCGAGACACAATGTAGTTCCTGTACAAGGTCTGAAGACTCGGGACCAAGAATCTTCAATTTCTGCCCTAATTGTCGTCTTCGATCGAAAGGATAATAGACAGACACAGACCGACAGACAGACAGACAGACAGACAGATTGATAGATAGATAGATGACAGATTGATAGATAGATTGGTAGGTAGATAGGTAGGTAGGTAGGTAGGTAGATAGATAGATAGATAGATAGATAGATAGATAGATAGATAGATAGATAGATAGATAGATAGATAGATAGATAGATAGTAGGTAGATAGGTAGGTAGGTAGGTAGGTATAGTAGGTAGGTAGGTAGTAGGTAGGTAGTATAGATAGATAGATAGATAGATAGATAGATAGATAGATAGATAGATAGATAGATAGATAGATAGATAGATAGATAGATAGATAGATAGATAGATAGATAGATAGATAGATAGATAGATAGATAGATAGATAGATAGATAGATAGATAGATAGATAGATAGATAGATAGAGATAGATAGATAGATAGATAGATAGATAGATAGATAGATAGATAGATAGATAGATAGATAGATAGATAGATAGATAGATAGATAGATAGATAGATAGATAGATAGATAGATAGATAGATAGATAGATAGATAGATAGATAGATAGATAGATAGATAGATAGATAGATAGATAGATAGATAGATAGATAGATAGATAGATAGATAGATAGATAGATAGATAGATAGATAGATAGGTAATGCGTTGGAGAAGAGAGTAAACGAAACAAATGAATTTGAAATTAGAGGCAAGTTCCTTATTTTTTTAAAACAGACATACTGGACAGCAGCAAGTGAGGCCTCCTTTTAATTATAAAACTTGTGGAAAAACAAGAAAATGATGAAAGATCCTGCTTGTAGGATAAGACAGAATGTTGAAAGATTCAGCTTGTATGGTAGGACAAAATTATGAAAAATTCAGATTATGGGGTAAGACGAAATATTCAGCTTGTGGGGAATGACGGAATGATGAAAGATTCAGCTTATGGGGTAAGACGGAATGGTGAAAGATTCAGCTTATGGGGTAAGATGGAATGATGAAAGATTCAGCTTATGGAGTAAGACGGAATGCTGAAAGATTCTGTTTGTAGGATAAGACGAAAAATTCTGCTTGTAGACAGAATGATGAAAGACCATTACTGTCAAAGGAGGCACAAAGACTGTTAACAGAAGTACACAGGCTGTCAACGGAGAACCATTACTGTTAATAGAACTACAGAGACTGTCAACGGAGAACCATAACTATTAACATAAGTACACAGACTGTCAACTGAGAACCATGATTGTTAATAGAAGCACGCAGACTATCAACGGAAGCACTCATACTGTCAACAGAGGCACACACACAAAAACTGTCAACAGAAGCACTCATACTGTCAACGGAGGCACACACACAAAAACTGTCAACAGAAGCACTCATACTGTCAACGGAGGCACACACACAAAAACTGTCAACAGAAGCACGAATTCTGTCAACGGAGGCACACACACACAAACTGTCAACAGAAGCACTCATACTGTCAACGGAGGCACACACACAAAAACTGTCAACAGAAGCACGCATACTGTCAACGGAGGCACACACACACAAACTGTCAACAGAAGCACTCATACTGTCAACGGAGGCACACGCAAAAAAACTGTCAACAGAAGCACTCATACTGTCAACAGAGGCACACGCAAAAAACTGTCAACAGAAGCACTAATACTGTCAACGGAGTCACACGCAAAAAACTGTCAACAGAAGCACGAATACTGTCAACAGAGGCACACGCAAAAAACTGTCTACAGAAGCACTAATACTGTCAACGGAGGCACACACAAAAAACTGTAAACAGAAGCACTAATACTGTCAAAGGATGCACACGCAAAAAACTGTCAACAGAAGCACTCATACTGTCAACGGAGGCACACACAAAAAAACTGTCAACAGAAGCACGAATACTGTCAACAGAAGCACGAATACTGTCAACAGAAGCACGAATACTGTCAACAGAAGCACTCATACTGTCAACGGAGGCACACACAAAAAACTGTCAACAGAAGCACTCATACTGTCAACGGAGGCACACGCAAAAAACTGTCAACAGAAGCACTCATACTGTCAACGGAGGCACACACACACACAAAAAATGTCAACAGAAGCACGAATACTGTCAACGGAGGCACACGCAAAAAACTGTCAACAGAAGCACGAATACTGTCAACGGAGGCACACGCAAAAAACTGTCAACAGAAGCACGAATACTGTCAACGGAGGCACACGCAAAAAACTGTGAACAGAAGCACTCATACTGTCAACGGAGGCACACACACAAAAACTGTCAACAGAAGCACTCATACTGTCAACGGAGGCACACACACACAAAACTGTCAACAGAAGCACGAATACTGTCAACGGAGGCACACGCAAAAAAACTGTCAACAGAAGCACTCAAACTGTCAACAGAGGCACACGCAAAAAACTGTCAACAGAAGCACTAATACTGTCAACGGAGGCACACGCAAAAAACTGTCAACAGAAGCACGAATACTGTCAACAGAGGCACACACAAAAAAACTGTCAACAGAAGCACGAATACTGTCAACAGAAGCACGAATACTGTCAACAGAAGCACGAATACTGTCAACAGAAGCACTCATACTATCAACGGAGGCACACGCAAAAAAACTGTCAACAGAAGCACTAATACTGTCAACGGAGGCACACACACACAAAATGTCAACAGAAGCACGAATACTGTCAACGGAGGCACGCACAAAAAACTGTCAACAGAAGCACGAATACTGTCAACGGAGGCACACCCAAAAGACTGTCAACAGAAGCACGAATACTGTCAACGGAGGCACACGCAAAAAACTGTCAACAGAAGCACGAATACTGTCAACGGAGGCACGCACAAAAAACTGTCAACAGAAGCACGAATACTGTCAACAGAAGCACGAATACTGTCAACAGAAGCACGAATACTGTCAACAGAAGCACGAATACTGTCAACAGAAGCACGAATACTGTAAACAGAAGCACGAATACTGTCAACGGATGCACACGCAAAAAACTGTCAACAGAAGCACTCATACTGTCAACGGAGGCACACACAAAAAAAACTGTCAACAGAAGCACGAATACTGTCAACAGAAGCACGAATACTGTCAAACAGAAGCACGAATACTGTCAACAGAAGCACTCATACTGTCAACGGAGGCACACACAAAAAACTGTCAACAGAAGCACTCATACTGTCAACGGAGGCACACACACACAAACTGTCAACAGAAGCACTAATACTGTCAACGGAGGCACACACACACACACAAAATGTCAACAGAAGCACGAATACTGTCAACGGAAGCACGCACAAAAAACTGTCAACAGAAGCACGAATACTGTCAACGGAGGCACACGCAAAAAACTGTCAACAGAAGCACGAATACTGTCAACGGAGGCACACGCAAAAAACTGTCAACAGAAGCACGAATACTGTCAACGCAGGCACGCACAAAAAACTGTCAAAAGAAACACGAATACTGTCAACAGAAGCACGAATACTGTCAACAGAAGCACGAATACTGTCAACAGAAGCACGAATACTGTCAACAGAAGCACGAATACTGTCAACAGAAGCACGAATACTGTAAACAGAAGCACGAATACTGTCAACGGATGCACACGCAAAAAACTGTCAACAGAAGCACTCATACTGTCAACGGAGGCACACACAAAAAAACTGTCAACAGAAGCACGAATACTGTCAACAGAAGCACGAATACTGTCAACAGAAGCACGAATACTGTCAACAGAAGCACTCATACTGTCAACGGAGGCACACACAAAAAACTGTCAACAGAAGCACTCATACTGTCAACGGAGGCACACGCAAAAAACTGTCAACAGAAGCACGAATACTGTCAATGGAGGCACACACACACACAAAATGTCAACAGAAGCACGAATACTGTCAACGGAGTCACGCACAAAAAACTGTCAACAGAAGCACGAATACTGTCAACGGAGGCACACACAAAAAACTGTCAACAGAAGCACTCATACTGTCAACGGAGGCACACGCAAAAAACTGTCAACAGAAGCACGAATACTGTCAACGCAGGCACGCACAAAAAACTGTCAACAGAAGCACGAATACTGTCAACAGAAGCACGAATACTGTCAACAGAAGCACGAATACTGTCAACAGAAGCACGAATACTGTCAACAGAAGCACGAATACTGTCAACAGAAGCACGAATACTGTCAACAGAAGCACGAATACTGTCAACAGAAGCACGAATACTGTCAACAGAAGCACGAATACTGTCAACAGAAGCACGAATACTGTCAACAGAAGCACGAATACTGTCAACAGAAGCACGAATACTGTCAACAGAAGCACGAATACTGTCAACTGAAGCACGAATACTGTCAACAGAAGCACGAATACTGTCAACAGAAGCACACAAAAAAAACTCTCAATGGAAGGACACAGATTGTCCTTGGAAGCTTCAAGACTGTCAAATAATAGCAGTGAACTTATGTATCGCTACCCAAAGTTTGTATTGTATTATCTATTATTGTATTATATTATCTATTATTGGGTTATATTATCTATTATTGTATTATATTATCTATTATTGTATTATATTATCTATTATTGGGTTATATTATCTATTATTGTATTATATTATCTATTATTGTATTATATTATCTATTATTGTATTATATTATCTATTATTGGGTTATATTATCTATTATTGTATATATTATCTATTATTGTATTATATATCTATTATTGTATTATATTATCTATTATTGGGTTATATATCTATTATTGTATTATATTATCTATTATTGTATTATATTATCTATTATTGGGTTATATTATCTATTATTGTATTATATTATCTATATTGTATTATATTATCTATTATTGGGTTATATTATTTATTATTGTATTATATTATCTATTATTGTATTATATTATCTATTATTGGGTTATATTATCTATTATTGTATTATACTTTCTATTAGTGGATTATATTATATTTTGTAATATTTTATTTCTTTAAATTATTATTTTTATTGTATCATTGGTCTATATTATCTATATTGGTTGATGTTGTATTAATGGATTATTATTATGCTTGATATATTATCTATTATTGGATGATGTTGTAAATTAATGGATGCATTATTTATTGCTTGATTATATATCTATTATTGGATGATGTTGTAATGGATTGCATTATTTATTCTGATTATATTATCTATTATTGGATGATGTTGTAAATTAATGGATTGCATTATTTATTTCTTGATTATATTATCTATTATTGGATGATGTTGTAAATTAATGGACTGCATTATTTATTGCTTGATTATATTATCTATTATTGTATTCTATTAATTGAAAAGTACACAGAAGTAAACAAACCAATATGCCTGCTTCATAGACTACACCAAAGTTTTTGATAGAGTACACCACAAACAACTTATAGAATGCCTAAAAGAGATACATCTAGATGACATGGACATACGACTAACATGTAATCTATACTGGGAGCAAACAGCAATAATAAAATTTAACAACGAGAACTCTACACCCATTGATATAAAAAGAGGAGTAAGATAAGGATGCATCCTATCTCCAAGCTTGTTGAACTGTTTCTTATAGACAGACTGGCTAACAGAATCTAGTATCGCCGTGTTCCCTGTAGTGCTGGCTGTTACTGATATAGAAGACCCAGTATTGCAGTACCTCTGGGCTTGACTAGTAATTTCCCAGCATAGCCTGGGGTAGACGAACTCCAACCTCTCCAGTAAGAGTTGGGAATGTCAAGAAAGCCATTACGACCCGCCACATCTTATGAGTCAAAGGGCAACCTGCCCGCATCAACACGTGGCAATCCGTCAACAGCGACAACGCCAATCTATACACTGAGCAAATCTTTAAAAACATCATAGAGATGCCAGGCCTAAACATTAATGGAAAGATAATCAATAACCTAAGATATGTTGACGATACTGTACTACTAGCAGAAAATCCTAAAGATCTAAAACAATTACTTCATGAAATAAACATGATAAGCAAAAAATATGGACTAGATATGAATATCAAAAAGACTAAAACTATGATCATAAACAAAGAAAATACTCAAAACCCACAAGTGGATATCAAAATTGAAGGAATAGACCTGGGGACAGTTCAGAACTACAACTACCTTGGACATACTATAACCAGTGATGGAAAATGTACAACTGAAATAAACAAAAGAATAGGAATGGCAAAAAGTAATTTTAATGTCATGAAAAATATACTAACATCAAAACAAATAACAGCAGGGCTAAAGCTAAGAATAGCAAAATGTTACATCTTTTCAACATTCTTATATGGTGCAGAAATATGGACACTAGACAAGAAAACAGAACAGAGAATTGAAGCCTTGGAAATGTGGATATATAGAAGAATAGGTAGAATTGGATGGAAGGAAAAGAAAACAAATGATGAAGTCTCAAAACAAATAAAAATTAAAAGAGAACTACTAAACACAATTCAAACAAGACAAATGCGATTTTTGGGCCATGTTAAAAGACACAACAGCCTACTAAAAGTAATCTTGGAAGGGAAAACACAAGGTAAAAGAGGCAGAGACAGACCAGGACTAATATGGACGGGTGACATCAAAAGTTGGACAAATCAGCTATTGACAACCTGTACCATCAAAGCAAGAGACAGAGCAGAATGGCGCTCCATGGTAGCCAACCTTCGTTGCGGAGATGGCACCTATTGATGATGATTATTGTATTATATTATCTATTATAGTATTATATTATCTATTATTGTATTATATTATCTAATATTGTATTATATTATCTATTATAGTATTATATTATCTATTATAGTATTATATTATCTAATATTGTATTATATTATCTATTATTGTATTATATTATCTATAATTGTATTATATTATCTATTATAGTATTATATTATCTATTATTATATTATCTATTATTGTATTATATTATCTATTATAGAATTATATTATCTATTATAGTACTATATTATCTATTATAGTACTATATTATCTATTATTGCATTGTATTATCTATTATTGTATTATATTATCTATTATTGTATTGTATTATCTATTATTATATTATATTATCATTTATTGTATTATATTATCTATTATTTTCAAAGGTCACATAACCTTAAGGCTCCTAGCTCTGTAGATACCTAGAAGCTTCCAAAATCATTTCGAAAATGTTAGCTATTTTATCAGTTATATTATTTATCAGTCATATTATTTTATGATTATTTTATCAGTCAGATTATTTTATCAGTCAGATTATATTATCAGTCAGATTATATTATCAGTCAGATTATTTTATCATCATCATCAAGTACCGAGCCTGCTGCCGTAGGTGATCATGTCTCTCCACAACTTTCGATCTCGACAGTTATTTATCATTTCTTTTGTTGACTTTCTGCCAAGCCATTCTCTTAAGCTGTCTGGTATCTTTTCTCTTTACTTCCCTCTGTCTTTTCGTCCCTCAATTTTTCCAGTTGTTACAACAATATTGAGAAACCCATCAGAATGCCAGGATGTCTGTGAAATATCAAAAGAAAGATGAAATAAGAGTTCTAATCCAACAAGACACACCAACATTTATTTCCAACACAAACTTGGGAGCTACGGCACAAAAGGAAAAGTAAGAAAGAAAGTAAGAAAGAAAGTAAGTAAAATAGTAAAGTAAAAGTTCCCTCCTCTGCCTTGCTATAGGCGTATGGGGAATATGGTGTTAGTGACCACATACAAAAACAACAAATATTCTGGTTTGGACATCTAGAAAGCATGGCCATGTGATTCCTTAGCATACAAAGCATGTATTAAAAGATGTGATGGGCGAAGAGCAAGAGGCCCAGCGTAGGATGAACAGACAACATCATAGAAACAATACAACGACATCAATTGACAATGAGTGAAGCCGACAAAATGGCGAGAACCAGAACTTTGCGTCTCCCTCGACACCATAACCGGTACAAGAGTAAGGAAATAAATAAATAAATAAATAAATAAAGAAAGAAAGAAAGAAAGAAAGAAAGAAAGAAAAAAAAAAAAAAAAAGAAAGAAAGAAAGAAGAGAAATAATACTATATTTTTCTTTGACCACGGCACACCTTTGGGTGATGTGGTCGGTAACACGCCATGCCGCCCTTACTTCCCAGAAAAATCTCTGGTACCCATTTTTAGAAACTGGGTGAATACCGGGCTCCGAAAAAAAATATTCGCCACTTCTAGGGATGGAATCAGGAAGCGAACACACTAACAAGAGTCAGCAACCCGGGATCCTAAGAAAGAAAACCAACAGGAAAAGAAAAAAAAAAAAGTCAGGAGAATATAAAGTAAACAGCTGAGCAAAAAGCGGCAGAGAAGCAGTCATTGACAGAAGTGTTCAGAAAACGTCATTGCAGTAGTTCTTGCTTGTGAAGTAACATGCCTGGAAGCTGCTCAAGTTAAATGCGAACAATTACAACATACACGACAAAATGGCCGCAGGAAATCAAGCGAATTTTGAGCTTGTAAATATTCCGCCAAACTAGTTTCTTCCTTGTCAGATTTGAATAGAATTTTTGAAAGCCACAATCGCCAAAAATGGCGCTCGATCCGGCAGATGCACGTGCATTTGTTCTCACCTTGGAGCAAATATTACAAAACGTTCCAGCTCCCCCATCCTCCATTTCCCCCATGCCACTATTTTCTATGTAGTCCCCCTCCCCCTTGTGATTGTCGTGCGCCGACCGTTGAATTACGTTACCCACCTGTTTTCCCTCGCTGCCAGGGTGTGTCTACTGCGCCAGTGTTAGGATTCAACAACGCCTACCCCCCTGACATTCAACCTGTGAGCCCCCTTCATTCAATCTCCCGTCCCCTTCCAGCTCCGTCCCACCCCACCTGCAGCTCTTTGTGCCCATACCAAACTCATGACTCCCTAATTTCATTGTCTCTATCTATTCCAGTGGTTTCCAAACCAGGAGACGAGGCGCTTTCAAGCGCAGCAAAATATGTTTTCAACAGTGACGTAAGATTAATGTGAACTGTTAACTGTAGTACGTTTTTCTAAAGTTGCAAATCATGTTTTATATTTACTGTCAAAATTGTCTTTTTTTTACATTTGAAAGTGACAGGGGCAGAGGACAATGTAACATACACACAACAGTGCTCAGAGCCAAATTAATGGAGAAATATGGGACCAGCCATCGATTGCATAAAGAAAGAACAGATAAATTGGTTCGGCCACATAACAAGACGAAAAGAACTAACAATTACGCAAAGAGCAATAAACAAACGCTACGGAAACGCCAGATTAAGAGGAAGACCGAGAAAGAGATGGATAAAGAGAAAAATAGAGTCACTAGGAGGAATAACACCAGAAGAGGCCAACAGAAGAGCAAAGAATCGAAGATTGTATCTCCCCTCGACGCCAACGGCAATAAAGGAAGCAAAGTAGAAGAAGAACAATAAGAACGTGGCAGGAGAGGTTTATTGTCACAATTGAAGGTGTGGTCACATTTAAATGTTGCTGAAGTAAGTGGCAGTGTAGCGAAGTGGATTGAATCTGGCTTTGTTTAGATCATCGCGTGGCTACTGGAGCATGCGACCTTTATTCTAGCCACCCCACATCCCGACAGTCCTCAGAAAATTGCGTAAATGCTTTATGATAGTTTTAAAGCATTAACATTTACGTATGAGCGTCATTGCTGTAAAGTTGATTTTAACACGTGAGTTGTAAAGTCATAAATTCATCTTGTAAACGTTGAAATGTTGATTGTCCTGTAACAGTTTTGCTTCCCTGGCAGTGCAAAGCTTATCTATGACGCATCCTTCTTCTATCTATTGTCCTTTCGAGCCGAAGACGGCACATAGAGCAGAATCACAATCTCAAAAACAGAAACCTTGAGTGCCAAAGCGGCACATATTGCAGAGATCACTGCTCTAAAATCTATGGTTCTGTTTCCATAGCAATACTTTTTACAATGACAGCTTGTCAAGCTATCGATCAACCTCCTTAGTTGCCTCTTACGACATGCCTGGAAGGTCACACAGCGTCACTATTCTTTACTTCCCACATAATGAGGCCCCGGTAACACACGGGGGGCTTCCTTGTTACAAGCTCCTAAATGAGTTCGTGAAATCTGACAACGCATCAATCCCAAATGCCTCGCCGATGGAGTAAACATTTTATACTCATCGATCTCTCAACACTCGTAGAAGAAAAAAAACACTTATCATGTCTCGACTCTGACGCATAAATAATATTGTTAACACCCATAATTTGTTTGGCCATTTTGAGTCCTGTGGTCAGAACTACAGCAGCCCGTCCTTACTTTTCCAGAAAAATTATCGGATACTCGTATTTGGCTGGGCGTATATAGAAGCTTATTTTCTGAAATCAGCTCGACTTGTGTGCCCATGTAGACAGTTCACTTTAAACATAATAACAGATATATGTTTACGTAAACAATTTCTTTTTATGTTTACTTCTCCATAAACATTTTTATTCAGTATTTATCTCAGATGTGTAGCATAAATTACTATAAATTAACATGTGTGATAAATCTGTTTATCTAATATTACCAAAAAAAGACTCAAAAGATTATTAAAAAATGTAGAGCCCCCGTCACGCCAAGTGGCGTTTAGGGAACATGGTGTTAGTGATCATAATTTTTATAGTCCTTCGGCACATGATTTTTGGGGTAAATTGGTCGGTATTACGCCCGCACCGCTTTACTATCCCAGAAAAAATATCCGAAACCCCTTTAAGGCTGGGTGAACCCGGAAGCCGTTGATCAGAATTGAACCTGATCTCTTGTCCTTAGTAGTCCATTTCACCAACCAATGAGCTATCGTGGCTCCCTATTTATATGGGATACACCAAATGGATAGACAACTTACGAGTCATGAAACCCAATTTTAAAACAACATTACATCATTTTATTGATATCCAATTATTGAATATTAACAGTCTCTATCTATCTATCTATCTATCTATCTATCTATCTATCTATCTATCTATCTATCTATCTATCTCTATCTATCTATCTATCTTCTATCTATCTATCTATATCTATATCTATCTATCTATCTATCTATATCTATCTATCTATCTATCTATCTATCTATCTATCTATCTATCTATCTATCTATCTATCTATCTATCTATCTATCTATCTATCTATCTATCTATCTATCTATCTATCTCTATCTATCTATCTATCTATCTATCTATCATCTATCTATCTATCTATCTATCTGTCTATCTATCTATCTAATCTATCTATTGTCCTTTCGAGCCGAAGACGGCACATAGGGCAGAATTACAATCTCAAAAACAGAAACCTTGCGTGCCAAAATGTCACATATTGCAAGGATCACTTCTAAAATCTATGGCTCTGTTTCCATAACAATACTCTTTACAATGATAGCTTGTCAACCCTCCGATCAACCTCCTTAGTCGCCTCTTACTACATGCTTGGAAGGTCACAGTGTCACTCAATGGGGAACAAATATTTGATCCATACATAGAGACTGGGTAAACCAAAGGTACGACATGCTTGGAAGGTCACAGTGCCACTCAATGGGGAACAAATATTTGATCCATACATAGAGACTGGGTAAACCAAAGGTACGACATGCTTGGAAGGTCACAGTGCCACTCAATGGGGAACAAATATTTGATCCATACATAGAGACTGGGTAAACCAAAGGAACGACATGGACCTAAGACCTAAGACCTAAGACCCGTGTTCAAAGCCCACCAGAAGCGGTGGGGATTTTTCAAAAACAGGAAAAATTAATCCGTGGTTTCTTTATGGCGTTATCCTCCCCTGATCTCTTGGGTAGTGAGATCCCATGTACAGCCCTCTCGGATAACGGACATAAACAGGAGATCCCGTGTGCACTCGCGCACGTTAAAGAACCATTGGCAGTCAAAATCTAAAAGAGGTCACAGATATGTGCCGTTGGTCGCACAAAATTGTCACTAGAAGCTTACCCACACCGTGGATCCCAGGCCGTGGATCCCACACCGTGGATCCCAGGTCGTACAACGGAGTTCGTGCACATGGGCCAGGATTCTCATTTTCCCGAGAGGGGTCCCGGGCACCTATGCGTTCGTCCGGTGAGCAGCGATGATGATCATTAACAAAGGTCAAACATTTATATCCAACAAATATAAGCGGGGAAATATAGAAGGCTCCTTAGTCACCCCATGCACCAAAGAATAACTGGTTACGGAACAGTACGACTAAAGAGGAGCTACTTCGCTGCAGTCTCCAATGAACTGGCAACTAGAGACCCAGTACATTCCCAAACAATACCAAACCCTAGGGCCCATCTGATATGTCTCCTCATGGGAAATATAAAATACCAGAACTTAAGCAAGATATAGGAATCATGAAAAAAGGCACCCAAACAGATACAGAAAGAAAACACGCAGCAGAAAAACACATAAGCGATACCTACCCACAGGACTCTTGGTCCCACATATAAACAGATGGCTCTGCTACAAATGCCACCAGAAATGGAGGGGGAGGTGTGTTCTTGACGCTGAATAACCAGGAAGTGATCACCAAGTCAATAGCTACTGGGAAATTCTCAAACAACTTTAAAGCAGAAACTGAGGCCATCATAGATGCTGCAACACTGGCTACTCAACACAAAAATAACATGCACAATCAATTGATGATTCTGACTGATGCACTGTCAGTATTATCAGCTCTAAAAAGCCACAGGAACAATGAACTAGATGACTTGAGAACAACCCTGGACCAACTATGCAATAGCTTCCAGAGAGTAGTCATTCAGTGGATACCATCACACTGTAATATACACGGGAACGAACATGCAGATAAATTAACTAAAGAGGGAGGAAGATTACCACAAGAGAACCATCCGGTCAGTTATGATGAAGCCAAATCCATCCTCAAAGGTCAGTTCCATAAAAAATGGAAACGAGAACACCCAAAGCATAACGAGAGTGACGGATACCACCAACTATCAAGGAGGGATCAAGTCATCATACTTCGCCTATGCACTGGCCACAATAGAATGAGAAATCACATGTTCACCAAATTCAAAATAGGTACAACCAGCCTATGCCACTGTACACTGGACAATATGACTACAAAACATGTTCTACAGGATTGCCCCCAGTACACAGTCTTGAGAAGGGCAATGTGTTCCACGCCCACCTCCCTGGAAGAGAAACTAAATGGGACAATAGATTCACTTAAACAGACAGCTGACTTCATGAGAGAGTCTGGAATCCTACTCTGATTGAGTCTTGATCGCAGAGAGAGAGTGTGAGAGAGAGAGAGAGAGAGATCCAACATTATATCATTTGATTTAAATTCAACATTAGATATTTTTATTTCGTTTCAACATTAGTTTAAATAACTGTTGGCGTCAGGATGAATGAACCACAACTGATTAAAACCCTACACTACACTATAGTGACAACTTTTACCAATAAATGTTCTAGCCAATTCCGTGAGTGGAAATAAGAGGAAAGACAACCCAGTATCTACCGTTCTATAATCGGATGTGTTGGTCTACATGTAGTAGGCCACAGTCATCTGTAGATTAACACAGGCCCGTCGGCAGAAAATAAAATGGGAAAATCCTTCAACTAGCCTGACGTCATCAGCTATAGAATATCTAGACAATAAACAAAGAATAGGAATGGCAAAAAGTAATTTTAATGTCACGAAGAACATACTAACATCAAAACAAATAACACCAGGGCTAAAACTAAGAATAGTCTCAATATTCCTATATGGTGCAGAAACATGGACATTAGACAAGAAAACACAAAGAGAATTAGAGCCTTTGAAATGTGGATATATAGAAGAATAGGTAGAATTGGATGGAAGGAAAAGAAAACAAACGATGAAGTCTTAAAACAACTAAAAATGAAAAGAGAACTACTAAGCACAATTCAAACAAGCCAAATGCGATTTTGGGCAATGTTAAAAGACACAACAGCCTACTAAAAGTAATCCTGGAGGGGAAAATACAAGGCAAAAGAGGCAGAGGCAGACCAAGACTAACATGGACGAGTAACATCAAAAGTTGGACAAATCAGCCTATGACGTCCTGTTGGTTCAAGAAGGTCTCTTCAAAGCAAGAGACAGAGCAGAATGGCGCTCCATGGTAGCCAACATTCGTTGCGGAGACGGGTGACTCAATGATGATGATGAGACGGTTGACGTCTGTTCACCCACAACCACCCCTGCTCGTACATTGACATGAATAAGTGGACCCCAAGATATAAAACTTGGGAAAAAGTCTGGCTTTATCAATCCACGTTCAAATAAACACCTCGCTTTTCTTTTACTTTACTCTAAGCTATTATGTCTTGCCAGTTTGGCTTCTGAGCTTTATTCTGCCGGTACCTGCTCGCTGGAGTCGGTAGAAATGTGGTTTTACAGAAGAATGTTGAGAATACCATGGACAGCTAAGAAGAGTAATGAAATTGTTCTGAAAGAGACCAAAGCAAAAAGAGAGCTAATTAGGAAGAAACAACCATCATTTTTTGGCCATATAATGAGAAGAGAACAACTGGAATATATTGTAACAACTGGGAAAATTGAGGGACGAAGAGATAGAGGGAAACAAAGAGAAAAGATACCAGACAGCTTAAGAGAATGGCTTGGCAGAAGGTCATCAACAGAAATGATAAATAACTGTCGAGATCGAAAGTTGTGGAGAGACATGATCACCTACGCCAGTAGGCCCGGCACTTGATGATGATCTGCTCCAAAAGCTGAAAACGTCACGTCAGTTGGAAGTTTTCGCAAATTTCCTGTCAGCCGTAGAGCTTTGTAAATCTGTTCTGTTCTGTCCATGGAACCAGTTTTATTTCAGTCAGGAATTATCCATATCCGCTCCACCACTTCTCACAGCAATTCCCATAATGCATCGGTAAATTCTGCTGACAAGGTGACGATTCCAAATCGTCTTAGTCGCCTCTTACGACATGCGTGGCAGGTAACAGTGACAGGTAACAGTGACAGGTAACAGTGACAGGTAACAGTGGCAGGTAACAGTGACAGGTAACAGTGACAGGTAACAGTAACAGGTAACAGTGGCAGGTAACAGTGGCAGGTAACAGTGGCAGGTAACAGTGACAGGTAACAGTGACAGGTAACAGTGACAGGTAACAGTGACAGGTAACAGTGACAGGTAACAGTGGCAGGTAACAGTGACAGGTAACAGTGACAGGTAACAGTGGCAGGTAACAGTGGTTCTATTCATCTTTGTAAGTCTATAAATAGCTGTGAGTAAACATTGTAGCGTGTTGTATATTACAACACAGCGCAACTTAACCTAATTTAACGCCCTTTTAAAACTGACAAGGAGTAGAATGGGTATCTGAGCTACGCTAACGCCAACAATTGTGACCTGACATGCACTTATTAAATGGACGCCTTGTACATCGACATGAATAAGTGGACCCCAAAATATAAAACTTGGAAAAAAAAAAAAGGTCTGGCTTTATCAATCCACGTTCAAATTATCCCCCCCCCCCTCCAACTTCGCTTTTATTTTATTTTACTCTAAGCTATTATGTCTTGCCAGTTTGGCTTCTGAGCTTTATTCTGCCGGTACCTGGTTCTGTTGGTGAGCAGATGGCTGCACGCGCATGAGACATTTGCCGGGTCTGTCGTCAAATCAGTCCCTCCGAGCCCAACAAATAGTCCGTTTATGATTTCCTCCTTCTCTCTTGTCCTCCCTGCCTTTGTGTTGGGCTGTGCACGTCCCCTCCCCTCCCTCCCTCCAGCACGTATTCAACGTAAAGTTTCAACAGCTTCCACGACTTCATGTTAACAGATGCCCTCTTTCACGTTCAAATAAATACAGCAGAAGCATTCACTGTTGAACTTCTGTCTCTTATCGCTTTCAAAGTGTCATCGACATAACCAGATAACCAATCGCGGTTATCTGTCAACCATTTATCATTCATATTCGACACAATTATCACTTCTATCTTATTTATCAACTTGTCTACATAGTTTCCTATTACATCACTATTGTATTCGTTATATTAACTCATTAGCATCAAGTACCGGGCCTGCTGGCGTAGGTGTCATGTCTCTCCACAACTTTCGATCGTAACAGTTATTTATCATTTCTGTTGTTGACCTTCTGCCAAGCCATTCTCTTAAGCTGTCTGCGATTCATGATTGTACAAAGAAGTTACGACGGTGGTTTTCTGTTGCCTTCCGTCGGTTTGTTTACGGTTGGCTCCGCTAGCCTTTGACTAAAAAGTCTCACCCACTATGCTATATTATATGATAGCAACGCAAATTAATGGTTTTTATTTTTTTACTAGAAGTGTAACAAACGTTAGGTGAAAAAAAAGAATTGTATGTTCAAATGTGATCTCCTTTGTAATAAATAAAATAAGTATTGAACTTGTTTACGTGTGATTTTCTTGCAATAATTATATTATATAATGTAACACATATAAATGTTACATTGTATTTAATTATGTATATCATTAATGTGGTTGCCTGGCGAACAAAGAATGGCGCCCTAACGTGGAGATGAAATTATATATTCTCTATCCCATGCTGGATACTCTTCATTTAACCCAAGTTAAAAATGGGTACATGACTTGGTCATTACATTGGTCGACCAAAGTGTTAATAACGAGAGAGATATTTTTGGTCTAGAATGTCCTTGTCTTCATAGCCACAGATTACACAAGGTAGCCAGCGAGCTACTTCAGTTATACAGGGCCGTAGGTATTTTTTTTTAGTACTCGGGGACATCAACAAATAAAGAGAGGACAGACAAGAAGACAAATAGAGAACAAAGATAGCGTAAACATAACACTAAGAGATGACAAACAGACAACACAGAGAAAGCAAATAGGGAACAAAGATAAGACAAATAGAGAACACAGATAAGACAAATAGGGAACAAATATAAAACAAATATGAAACAAAGATAAGGCAAAAATGGAACAATGAAAAGATAAATAGAGAACATATATAAGACAAATAGAGAACAAAGAAAAGACAAATAGGGAAGAAAGATAAGACAAATAGGAAACAAAGATAAGACAAATATGAAACAAAGATAAGACAAATAGGGAACAAAGATAAGACAAACAGACATTGAGGAGAACACACGCAGAAAACAAAGAGAACACAAAAAGAAAACAAAGAGAACACGAACAAGCAACAAAGAGAGCACAGACAGAAAACAAATGATGAAAGTGACTGTATCACAGGATATAATGATTGCTGAACATCTGCTCCAATCGAGCCCAACATTTGATGAACAGAAGGCTATGTGGCCACCACTGGTACCTTACCGGGACAAGTTATATGGAGATGGTACAAACTTTGAGCTGACCAATTCTTTCTTTTAACATAGTAAGATTTAGTTATAAATGTGTACAAAGCAGCGGAAGAAATAGAACCCTTACTCGTGGACACAGCGCTTTGCCACTGGAGAAACATGCACTTCAGCAGATCATTACTTGAGGAGAGGTAACTTTCCTGGTAGGTCATGATGCATGTCCCCCAAGTGACTAAAGCTTTGGGCTACACCAATAACCGAAGAATTAATTTAGAGACATCCTTGTACTCTAATTTATGACCTGTTCTGATGTTTGGAAAAACTCAGCAAAATGTTTGCATAAGAGAGATGTCCCACTGTTCAGGAGATATAAAATAATAAATCTACACAAGCTACAAATATAGACAAGACAAACAAACACATACACTTATCTTCTTTGTGACAGGGCAACCAGACCAAAACATCATTTCACCTCCTAGTCGCGATCTTTGGTAACAATCTCTTAGTGTTGCGGTCTTTCATCAATTGCTGTTGTTTTCTAGCTCTTCATAGTTAACTTCTTCTTTCTCCTTTTCATCTTCTTTCCTTCCACGTTTGTCTTTAAGCGTCGGGGGGAGATATAATTTGCAGTTTTTGCTCTTCTACTGGCCTCACCTGCTGTTATATTTTCTAGTGTTTCTAATATTCCATCAATCTTTCTTTTTCATGGTCGACCCTTGAGTCTGGTGTTCTCGCGTCGTTTATTGAAAGCTCGTGTTATGTTTTGATCTTTCCACCTTATCACGGAACCAAATCATTTTATCTGTTGTTTCTTTATGTACTCTATGACGGGGATTATTCCTAGCTATTTTTTCTCAGTTCTCAAATTCTGATCTAATCTTTCAGGCTGTTTCCTGCCATTCGTCTGACACGTTTCATCTCAGGAGCGGTTATTTCTCTTATTGTTCTTACTTTTTAAAAAAAATAGTTCTTAATTTACTTTTTTTTTTTTTTTAAAAGTTGTTCATAGTTTACTGAATATTTTTTTTTAAACAGAAGCCACATGTCATTCTGCTAAAACTGATCTCACTGATTGCGCATCCATCCGGAAGATCAGGCTGCACATTCCCAAAACAAAGACATTACCTTTCATAGAGCATCAGCCATCCCTCGTTTATCTCTCGGTCCCGACTTGGCGTGTACAGGTCTCTACGGGCAACTAACTCGTGTATAGGACACCAGGAGATCCGCACGTGCTGGCCCAGTTATCCTCTTAATGTCAGATTATATGGTTTATATAATGCTCATCTGCTCACCAATGGACGGTTTCAAAGCTCCATTTTAGACGAGCTTTCTGCTTTTATTGTGAGAAAAATGATTGGATAACCGCTTATATTTTTTTCTATTTAGATCAATATTATATTGGTGGAATCCCATTACTAAAAATAAATGAAACCGTGGACTCCAAGTCCAAAACGAGGCTTTTCTCGGAAATAATAAATGTCTTTAGTTCAACCAATAGGAAGAAAAGGGGTGGGGGTTGGTGATGACAAGGAGACGGAGTGGTGATTTAAGAAATAAGGGGCACAGGTTCAGGGCACTAGCTGATAGCAGGTAGCAACCTATAGCTGACTGTTGACGTCGATATCAGTAAGACAGAGCTGGCAAATAATTTACATTTCTCCGAATAATAGTTTAACAAGATGGGAATAATTTACATTTCCCCGTATAATAGTTTAACAAGATGGGAATAATTTAATTTCCCCGTATAATAGTTTAACAAGATGGGAATAATTTACATTTCCCCGTATAATAGTTTAACAAGATGGGAATAATTTACATTTCCCCGTATAATAGTTTAACAAGATGGGAATAATTCACATTTCCCCGTATAATAGTTTAACAAGATGGGAATAATTTACATTTCCCCGTATAATTGTTTAACAAGATGGGAATAATTTACATTTCCTCGTATAATAGTTTAACAAGATGGGAATAATTCACATTTCCTCGTATAATAGTTTAACAAGATGGGAATAATTTACATTTTCCCCTTTTAATAGTTTAACAAGATGGGAATAATTTACATTTCCCCGTATAATAGTTTAACAAGATGGGAATAATTTACATTTTCCCCTTTTAATAGTTTAACAAGATGGGAATAATTTACATTTCCCCTTTTAATAGTTTAACAAGATGGGAATAATTTACATTTCCCCGTATAATAGTTTAACAATATGGGAATAATTTACATTTCCCCGTATAATAGTTTAACAAGATGGGAATAATTCACATTTCCCCGTATAATAGTTTAACAAGATGGGAATAATTTACATTTCCCCGTATAATAGTTTAACAAGATGGGAATAATTTACATTTCCCCGTATAATAGTTTAACAAGATGGGAATAATTCACATTTCCCCGTATAATAGTTTAACAAGATGGGAATAATTTACATTTCCCCGTATAATAGTTTAACAAGATGGGAATAATTTACATTTCCCCGTATAATAGTTTAACAAGATGGGAATAATTTACATTTCCCCTTTAATAGTTTAACAAGATGGGAATAATTTACATTTCCCCGTATAATAGTTTAACAAGATGGGAATAATTTACATTTCCCCTTTTAATAGTTTAACAAGATGGGAATAATTTACATTTCCCCTTTTAATAGTTTAACAAGATGGGAATAATTTACATTTCCCCGTATAATAGTTTAACAAGATGGGAATAATTTACATTTCCCCGTATAATAGTTTAACAAGATGGGAATAATTTACATAGTAGACACATTTAGTGGTGCCGAGAAATGATCGCTGTCCTGTGAGAAAGGTGAACATAAGCAGCGAGACGGGGACTGGTTGGTCTCGAGGCAAGACGCTGGCATCGAGACAGAGAGGTTATGAGTTCAAATCCCGGATGCACCAGTGGGGATTTTTTATTTGTGATTTCTCTCTGCGGCAACCACCCCTGATCTCAGCAGCGAGGCCCGGCTTGAAACGTCAAGTACTCGTCGGAAAAAAATACGAGTGCCTCTGATGTCGGAGTTGTCTGCCTGTGCGGCGAGGGACCCCAGTACACACGGCTACCAGGGATAAACACGCAAAGTTCAGTTCCTTGTGTCTATGGACTTAGTCAGAGGTCAAAGTTGACGAACGCAAACAATAATTAAAAAAAAAAAAACTGCGAGAGACATGTAGCCTAATTAAGAGAAACAGGAAAGAAGAGGCAAAAGATGTGATGTATGGTCACAACAGAAATATCATCACAACATAGTTATCTTAACAATAGAAATATTGTTACAACAGATATATCATCACAACACAGTTATCATAACAATAGAAATATTGTCACAACAGATATATCATCACAAACAGTTATTATCACAACAGAGATGAAAGTAAAAGAGGAAGAAGAACACTGAACGTGACTGACGAGGCCGAATTAGAAATGAAGATATAAGGAAGAAGTTGGAGTACATTCAGTGTTGTATGATACTAGAAACGAGCAAATCAGATGGTTGGAACATGTACCGTTAGCGAGATTCGGCACACAGAAACAGTCGTAGAGGGGGAAAATGTAGACATAGAAGACGATATATTAAACGAAATAGAAAGTATCGCGATGAGCAACAAGTACTGGGCACGCTGCAGAACATTCACCCCGACGTTCAGTTTCCCTCGACGCTGGAAGGCTGCGGTGACGGAGTAAAGTAAATGATTGGCCGCACAATTAGATATTGAAGAAATCGGGATTCTTTCGAAAGAATGGCGTGAATACAAATAATTGTGCAATCAAATAGTTTGGGAAATATTTAACCCCTAAACGGAGAGGCCCTTCTTTTTAGCGTTTTCTCATTAAGTGGGCGCTAATGCGATGTATCGCTAGTTTGCGACAATGTTGCGATATATGGGCCTTAAAACCCGATACATCCGTCTTCGGCATGAGCAGCTTTTGTTAACAATATTTGCTACCGGCAACGCCATTTATGATGTGAACCCTGGACCTTTCTGGTCGGTTTCCAACGTCGTCATCCCTCTAGACCACCCCAGTAACAAACAAGAGTCAGCACAAAATGAAGAGCCCAAGCGATAAACAGAACATCAACATAACGATGGATGATAGACAAGTAAAACAAGTAGAGGAATGTAAATATCTAGGAAGTCTAGAGACAAACGACAATTCAGAAGCAGCAGAAATATATTCAAGAAGCAGCAAAGTTTGTCAAATCATTGGACAGATATTGTCCAAGAAGGAAATAACTCTACAGGCAAAACGGGCACTCTACAATATAATCTTCACTCCAACGTTGTGCTACCAATGCCAGACCTAGACCCTAGATGCAAGAACAATAATAAAAATAACTTCTACAGAGATGAAATGTGTTAGATGAATGACAGGAAACAGTCTGAGAGATAAGATTAGGAATGAAGAACTGAGAAAAAAGCTAGGGATTAAAGCATCAAGAAAGGTCTCAGTCTGAATAGTAAGAAAACAGAAGTAATGGTCATATCGAAGAAACATCACCATCATGCAACATACTAATAAACAGGACAAATCTGAAACAAGTGCAACGTGTCAAATACTTGGGCACAATATTAACATATGATGCACCACAGAAACAAAAAGCAGAATAGCTCAGACCAAAATAGCATTTCAGAAAATGAAAAGTATCTTAAACAACAAATCTATGTCAATAGCAATGAGAAAGCGAGTTTATCGGTGCTATATAGAACCAATTCTGACCTATGGAACCGAATCATGGACAGTAGACAAATAAATGAAAAAAAAAACGATTAGAGGCCGCGGAGATGGGATTTCTCAGAAGAATGTTGAAAGTTCCTTGGACAGCTAAAAAGACCAATGAGGAAGTTCTCAAAGAGGCCAACACAAAAAGGGAGCTCATAAAAAACATCAGAAAAAAACAATCGACATTTTTCAGGCACACCATGAGAAGAGGAAAGTTGGAATACTTGGTTACAACTGGCAAAATAAAAGGAAAGAGAGATCGTGGACGACAAAGAGAGAAAATACTGGATAGCTTGGTATCATGGCATGGAAAACAGTCAACAACAGAACTGATACGATGCACTGTAGATAGAAGATTGTAGAAGGACATGATCGCCTACGCCAGCCGGTATGGCACATGATGATGATGAGGAAGCATAACGTAGGAGAAGCCAACAGAAGAGTAAAAGATGGATTGATGGGGTATTAGAAACACTGTGAAACATAACAGCAGCAGAGGCTAACAGAAGAGCAAAAGATGGATTGATGGAATATTAGAAACACTGTGAAACATAACAGCAGCAGAGGCTAACAGAAGAGCAAAAGATGGATTGATGGAATATTAGAAACACTGTGAAACATAACAGCAGCAGAGGCTAACAGAAGAGCAAAAGATGGATTGATGGAATATTAGAAACACTGTGAAACATAACAGGGGGTTAAGGCAAAGAAATGCAAATGAATGCATAAAAATGCGAAGCTGCAGTAAAGCTGAATTCGAGGAAAAATTGAAAAAAAAAATAAAAAATGGTATGTTAGAAGCTTTACGTGATTAATAGACGACACAGATTCGAACGACGTTTCGGCTCAATAGGCCTTCAGCAGGAACAAACAAACAACATACACACACAGATATGTAAATGTATGTTGTTTGTTTGTTCCTGCTGAAGGCCTATTGAGCCGAAACGTCGTTCGAATCTGTGTCGTCTGTTAATCACGTAAAGCTTCTAACATACCATTTTTTATTTTTTTTTCAATTTTTCCGTGAAACATAACAGCAGGAGAGGCCAATACAAAATCAAAAGGCCAAAAATTATACCTCCCCTCGGCGCTGAAAGGCAAATGAGGAAGAAAAAAGAAGAAGAATGGCGCAAAGTTAGATTTCCCTTATTGAACCTGCTCAAAGTTGGGGTCAAATGTACGCAGTCGAGTATTAAGCCTTCATCAAAAAAAGGGGGGGGGGGGTGCGATTTTTTGTTGTCATAAAATAACCTGTGGCCTTTCGCAGCCACGGAGATGTACTGGTTACGGATGATAGCGCACAGGATGTTAGTCGATACGTTCTTACGTTTGATTGGTGGAGAGCAACATGGCACGTGCTATATTCACACCGGAATGGGGCCAAGTTTGATTCCGCGTGTTCTCACGCGCAAAGAAGCTGGAGCTCAGCGCACGCGACAAAGGATTCCGAATTTATTCAATGTTTTTGTTTGTGACGTCACAATGTGACAATCTATCAAAGATCGTGGGAGACCAGAGTTGGATAGATTGTGATCTAAGGGAGAGTTTGTGTTGAATTCTTATCAGGGAGATTTTGCATGAGGTTCATAAAACTGTGCAGACTTGTTGACTGTCTCTGTACTGATTACAATCACATTTACAGGGTCTGTCGAGGTGAGCTATCTTAGAGCTAGTAAAAAAAAACCGCTAGTCCAATGCAGTCGCCACGTAGTCTGCAGGTTTTGAATTTATTTAACCTCAGACAGAGAGAGATAGAGAGAGAAAGAGAGAAATCGATTCTGCCAAGAAACGAACCATCTGCCTTACGATAGGACTGTTTTATTGTCTAGGCCATCTGTTCTCTCATTTCCTGTTTACTTTGAGCAAAATTTCGCAATAAAAAAAATGGTGTTGATCTCTCTCCTGCTGTTCCTATAAATTACTGTTGTTTTTGTGTTTGTTTGGTAGTTACTTTGGAGAATATTTGGAAACGATACATGGTTAAAGACAATATTAACAATAAATTATCAATCTGGTCGTTGCATTGCATGTCCTGCCCACTTCCGGAGATGGCACGATCTGTTCAACCTAAGAACAGATCCCTCGGGTTATATTGAGACCACAACTGCCATCCAAATTTAAAATATGAACATCACTTTAATTTCAGATAAAAGTAGCCGGTTCGATGTACGAGCCACAGCTTTTGCTACCGATACTTTAGTTGAATTTTAGTTGATAGAGAATTGCACAGTACATTTACATAACAGCAGTGAATAGAAGCGATCAGAAAGAGCAGTGAATAGAAGCGATCAGAAACAACAGAAAGTAGAAGCCATCAGAAACAACAGAAAGTAGAAGAGATCAGAAACAACAGTGAATAGAAGCGATCAGAAACAACAGAAAGAAGAAGCGATCAGAAACAACAGTGAATAGAAGCGATAAGAAACAACAGTGAATAGAAGCGATCAGAAACAACAGAAAGAAGAAGCGATCAGAAACAACAGTGAATAGAAGCGATCAGAAACAGCAGTGAATAGAAGCGATCAGAAACAGCAGTGAATAGAAGCGATCAGAAACAACAGAAAGTAGAAGAGATCAGAAACAACAGAAAGTAGAAGAGATCAGAAACAACAGTGAATAGAAGCGATCAGAAACAACAGAAAGTAGAAGAGATCAGAAACAACAGTGAATAGAAGCGATCAGAAACAACAGTGAATAGAAGCGATCAGAAACAGCAGTGAAAAGAAGCGATCAGAAACAGCAGTGAATAGAAGCGATCAGAAACAGCAGTGAATAGAAGCGATGTGAAACAACAGAAAGTAGAAGCGATCAGAAACAGCAGTGAATAGAAGCGATCAGAAACAACAGAAAGTAGAAGCGATCAGAAACAACAGTGAATAGAAGCGATCAGAAACAGCAGTGAATAGAAGCGATCAGAAACAGCAGTGAATAGAAGCGCTCAGAAACAACAGTGAATAGAAGCGATCAGAAACAACAGTGAATAGAAGCGATCAGAAACAACAGTGAATAGAAGCGATCAGAAACAGCAGTGAATAGTAGCGATCAGAAACAACAGAAAGTAGAAGCGATCAGAAACAACAGAAAGTAGAAGCGATCAGAAACAACAGAAAGTAGAAGCGATCAGAAACAACAGTGAATAGAAGCGATCAGAAACAACAGAAAGTAGAAGCGATCAGAAACAGCAGTGAATAGAAGCGATCAGAAACAACAGTGAATAGAAGCGAACAGAAACAGCAGTGAATAGAAGCGATCAGAAACAACAGAAAGTAGAAGAGATCAAAAACAACAGAAAGTAGAAGAGATCAGAAACAACAGAAAGTAGAAGCGATCAGAAACAACAGTGAATAGAAGCGATCAGAAACAACAGTGAATAGAAGCGATCAGAAACAACAGTGAATAGAAGCGATCAGAAACAACAGAAAGTAGAAGCGATCAGAAACAACAGAAAGTAGAAGAGATCAGAAACAACAGAAAGTAGAAGCGATCAGAAACAACAGAAAGTAGAAGAGATCAGAAACAACAGTGAATAGAAGCGATCAGAAACAACAGAAAGTAGAAGCGATCAGAAACAGCAGAAAGTAGAAGCGATCAGAAACAGCAGTGAATAGAAGCGATCAGAAACAACAGAAAGTAGAAGCGATCAGAAACAGCAGTGAATAGAAGCGATCAGAAACAACAGTGAATAGAAGCGATCAGAAACAACAGAAAGTAGAAGCGATCAGAAACAGCAGTGAATAGAAGCGATCAGAAACAACAGTGAATAGAAGCGATCAGAAACAGCAGTGAATAGAAGCGATCAGAAACAACAGAAAGTAGAAGCGATCAGAAACAGCAGTGAATAGAAGCGATCAGAAACAACAGTGAATAGAAGCGATCAGAAACAACAGTGAATAGAAGCGATCAGAAACAACAGTGAATAGAAGCGATCAGAAACAACAGAAAGTAGAAGCGATCAGAAACAACAGAAAGTAGAAGAGATCAGAAACAACAGAAAGTAGAAGCGATCAGAAACAACAGAAAGTAGAAGAGATCAGAAACAACAGTGAATAGAAGCGATCAGAAACAACAGAAAGTAGAAGCGATCAGAAACAGCAGAAAGTAGAAGCGATCAGAAACAGCAGTGAATAGAAGCGATCAGAAACAACAGAAAGTAGAAGCGATCAGAAACAGCAGTGAATAGAAGCGATCAGAAACAACAGTGAATAGAAGCGATCAGAAACAACAGAAAGTAGAAGAGATCAGAAACAACAGAAAGTAGAAGAGATCAGAAACAACAGAAAGAAGAAGAGATCAGAAACAACAGTGAATAGAAGCGATCAGAAACAACAGTGAATAGAAGCGATCAGAAACAACAGTGAATAGAAGCGATCAGAAACATCAGAAAGTAGAAGAGATCAGAAACAACAGAAAGTAGAAGAGATTAAAAACAACAGAAAGTAGAAGAGATCAAAAACAACATAAAGTAGAAGAGATCAAAACAACAAAAAGTAGAAGAGATAAGAAACAACAGAAAGTAGAAGCGATCAGAAACAACAGTGAATAGAAGCGATCAGAAACAACAGTGAATAGAAGCGATCAGAAACAACAGTGAATAGAAGCGATCAGAAACAACAGAAAGTAGAAGAGATCAGAAACAACAGAAAGTAGAAGAGATCAGAAACAACAGAAAGTAGAAGAGATCAGAAACAACAGTGAATAGAAGCGATCAGAAACAACAGAAAGTAGAAATGATCAGAAACAGCAGAAAGTAGAAGCGATCAGAAACAGCAGTGAATAGAAGCGATCAGAAACAACAGAAAGTAGAAGCGATCAGAAACAGCAGTGAATAGAAGCGATCAGAAACAACAGTGAATAGAAGCGATCAGAAACAGCAGTGAATAGAAGCGATCAAAAACAACAGAAAGTAGAAGAGATCAAAAACAACAGAAAGTAGAAGAGATCAGAAACAACAGAAAGTAGAAGCGATCAGAAACAACAGTGAATAGAAGCGATCAGAAACAGCAGTGAATAGAAGCGATCAGAAACAACAGTGAATTAAAGCGATCAGAATCAACAGAAAGTAAAAGAGATCAGAAACAACAGAAAGTAGAAGAGATCAGAAACAACAGAAAGTAGAAGAGATCAGAAACAACAGAAAGTAGAAGAGATCAGAAACAACAGAAAGTAGAAGAGATCAGAAACAACAGAAAGTAGAAGAGATCAGAAACAACAGAAAGTAGAAGAGATCAGAAACAACAGAAAGTAGAAGCGATCAGAAACAACAGTGAATAGAAGCGATCAGAAACAACAGAAAGTAGAAGAGATCAGAAACAACAGAAAGTAGAAGAGATCAGAAACAACAGAAAGTAGAAGAGATCAGAAACAACAGAAAGTAGAAGAGATCAGAAACAACAGAAAGTAGAAGAGATCAGAAACAACAGAAAGTAGAAGAGATCAGAAACAACAGAACGTAGAAGAGATCAGAAACAACAGTGAATAGAAGCGATCAGAAACAACAGAAAGTAGAAGCGATCAGAAACAACAGTGAATAGAAGCGATCAGAAACAACAGTGAATAGAAGCGATCAGAAACAGCAGTGATTAGAAGCGATCAGAAACAACAGTGAATAGAAGCGATCAGAAACAACAGTGAATAGAAGCGATCAGAAACAGCAGTGAATAGAAGCAATCAGAAACAACAGAAAGTAAAAGCGATCAGAAACAACAGTGAATAGAAGCGATCAGAAACAACAGTGAATAGAAGCGATCAGAAACAACAGTGAATAGAAGCGATCAGAAACAACAGAAAGTAAAAGCGATCAGAAACAGCAGTGAATAGAAGCGATCAGAAACAACAGAAAGTAGAAGCGATCAGAAACAGCAGTGAATAGAAGCGATCAGAAACAACAGTGTATAGAAGCGATCAGAAACAACAGAAAGTAGAAGCGATCAGAAACAGCAGAAAGTAGAAGCGATCAGAAACAGCAGTGAATAGAAGCGATCAGAAACAACAGTGAATAGAAGCGATCAGAAACAACAGAAAGTAGAAGCGATCAGAAACAGCAGTGAATAGAAGCGATCAGAAACAACAGTGAATAGAAGCGATCAGAAACAGCAGTGAATAGAAGCGATCAGAAACAACAGAAAGTAGAAGCGATCAGAAACAGCAATGAATAGAAGCGATCAGAAACAACAGTGAATAGAAGCGATCAGAAACAGCAGTGAATAGAAGCGATCAGAAACAACAGAAAGTAGAAGAGATCAAAAACAACAGAAAGTAGAAGAGATCAGAAACAACAGAAAGTAGAAGCGATCAGAAACAACAGTGAATAGAAGCGATCAGAAACAACAGTGAATAGAAGCGATCAGAAACAACAGTGAATAGAAGCGATCAGAAACAACAGTGAATAGAAGCGATCAGAAACAGCAGTGAATAGAAGCGATCAGAAACAACTGTGAATAGAAGCGATCAGAAACAGCAGTGAATAGAAGCGATCAGAAACAGCAGTGAATAGAAGCGATCAGAAACAACAGAAAGTAGAAGAGATCAGAAACAACAGAAAGTAGAAGAGAAAAGAAACAACAGTGAATAGAAGCGATCAGAAACAACAGAAAGTAGAAGAGATCAGAAACAACAGTGAATAGAAGCGATCAGAAACAACAGTGAATAGAAGCGATCAGAAACAGCAGTGAATAGAAGCGATCAGAAACAGCAGTGAATAGAAGCGATCAGAAACAGCAGTGAATAGAAGCGATGTGAAACAACAGAAAGTAGAAGCGATCAGAAACAGCAGTGAATAGAAGCGATCAGAAACAACAGTGAATAGAAGCGATCAGAAACAGCAGTGAATAGAAGCGATCAGAAACAACAGAAAGTAGAAGAGATAAAAAACAACAGAAAGTAGAAGAGATCAGAAACAACAGAAAGTAGAAGCGATCAGAAACAACAGTGTATAGAAGCGATCAGAAACAACAGTGAATAGAAGCGATCAGAAACAACAGTGAATAGAAGCGATCAGAAACAACAGAAAGTAGAAGAGATCAGAAACAACAGAAAGTAGAAGAGATCAGAAACAACAGAAAGTAGAAGAGATCAGAAACAACAGAAAGTAGAAGAGATCAGAAACAACAGAAAGTAGAAGAGATCAGAAACAACAGAAAGTAGAAGAGATCAGAAACAACAGAAAGTAGAAGAGATCAGAAACAACAGAAAGTAGAAGAGATCAGAAACAACAGAAAGTAGAAGAGATCAGAAACAACAGAAAGTAGAAGAGATCAGAAACAACAGAAAGTAGAAGAGATCAGAAACAACAGAAAATAGAAGAGATCAGAAACAACAGAAAGTAGAAGAGATCAGAAACAACAGAAAGTAGAAGCGATCAGAAACAACAGTGAATAGAAGCGATCAGAAACAACAGAAAGTAGAAGAGATCAGAAACAACAGAAAGTAGAAGAGATCAGAAACAACAGAAAGTAGAAGAGATCAGAAACAACAGAAAGTAGAAGAGATCAGAAACAACAGAAAGTAGAAGAGATCAGAAACAACAGAAAGTAGAAGAGATCAGAAACAACAGAAAGTAGAAGAGATCAGAAACAACAGAAAGTAGAAGAGATCAGAAACAACAGAAAGTAGAAGAGATCAGAAACAACAGTGAATAGAAGCGATCAGAAACAACAGTGAATAGAAGCGATCAGAAACAACAGAAAGTAGAAGAGATCAGAAACAACAGTGAATAGAAGCGATCAGAAACAACAGAAAGTAGAAGCGATCAGAAACAACAGTGAATAGAAGCGATCAGAAACAACAGTGAATAGAAGCGATCAGAAACAGCAGTGAATAGAAGCGATCAGAAACAACAGTGAATAGAAGCGATCAGAAACAACAGTGAATAGAAGCGATCAGAAACAGCAGTGAATAGAAGCAATCAGAAACAACAGAAAGTAAAGCGATCAGAAACAGCAGTGAATAGAAGCGATCAGAAACAACAGTGAATAGAAGCGATCAGAAACAGCAGTGAATAGAAGCGATCAGAAACAACAGAAAGTAGAAGCGATCAGAAACAGCAGTGAATAGAAGCGATCAGAAACAACAGTGAATAGAAGCGATCAGAAACAGCAGTGAATAGAAGCGATCAGAAACAACAGAAAGTAGAAGAGATCAAAAACAACAGAAAGTAGAAGAGATCAGAAACAACAGAAAGTAGAAGCGATCAGAAACAACAGTGAATAGAAGCGATCAGAAACAACAGTGAATAGAAGAGATCAGAAAGCAGTGAATAGAAGCGATCAGAAACAGCAGTGAATAGAAGCGATCAGAAACAACTGTGAATAGAAGCGATCAGAAACAGCAGTGAATAGAAGCGATCAGAAACAGCAGTGAATAGAAGCGATCAGAAACAACAGAAAGTAGAAGAGATCAGAAACAACAGAAAGTAGAAGAGAAAAGAAACAACAGTGAATAGAAGCGATCAGAAACAACAGAAAGTAGAAGAGATCAGAAACAACAGTGAATAGAAGCGATCAGAAACAACAGTGAATAGAAGCGATCAGAAACAGCAGTGAATAGAAGCGATCAGAAACAGCAGTGAATAGAAGCGATCAGAA
Organism: Megaustenia siamemsis; assembly: GCA_032433765.1. Lineage (NCBI taxonomy): Eukaryota > Metazoa > Mollusca > Gastropoda > Stylommatophora > Ariophantidae > Megaustenia > Megaustenia siamemsis. The sequence continues at coordinate 79,207,403 of JAVIAB010000106.1, read as the reverse complement.
ACAGCAGTGAATAGAAGCGATGTGAAACAACAGAAAGTAGAAGCGATCAGAAACAGCAGTGAATAGAAGCGATCAGAAACAACAGTGAATAGAAGCGATCAGAAACAGCAGTGAATAGAAGCGATCAGAAACAACAGAAAGTAGAAGAGATCAAAAACAACAGAAAGTAGAAGAGATCAGAAACAACAGAAAGTAGAAGCGATCAAAAACAACAGTGTATAGAGGCGATCAGAAACAACAGTGAATAGAAGCGATCAGAAACAACAGTGAATAGAAGCGATCAGAAACAACAGAAAGTAGAAGAGATCAGAAACAACAGAAAGTAGAAGAGATCAGAAACAACAGAAAGTAGAAGAGATCAGAAACAACAGAAAGTAGAAGAGATCAGAAACAACAGAAAGTAGAAGAGATCAGAAACAACAGAAAGTAGAAGAGATCAGAAACAACAGAAAGTAGAAGAGATCAGAAACAACAGAAAGTAGAAGAGATAAAAACAACAGAAAGTAGAAGAGATCAAAAACAACAGAAAGTAGAAGAGATCAAAAACAACAAAAAGTAGAAGAGATCAGAAACAACAGAAAGTAGAAGCGATCAGAAACAACAGTGAATAGAAGCGATCAGAAACAACAGTAAATAGAAGCGATCAGAAACAACAGTGAATAGAAGCGATCAGAAACAACAGAAAGTAGAAGAGATCAGAAACAGCAGTGAATAGAAGCGATCAGAAACAGCAGTGAATAGAAGCGATCAGAAACAACAGAAAGTAGAAGAGATCAGAAACAACAGAAAGTAGAAGAGAAAAGAAACAACAGTGAATAGAAGCGATCAGAAACAACAGAAAGTAGAAGCGATCAGAAACAGCAGTGAATAGAAGCGATCAGAAACAACAGAAAGTAGAAGCGATCAGAAACAGCAGTGAATAGAAGCGATCAGAAACAACAGTGAATAGAAGCGATCAGAAACAGCAGTGAATAGAAGCGATCAGAAACAACAGAAAGTAGAAGAGATAAAAACAACAGAAAGTAGAAGAGATCAGAAACAACAGAAAGTAGAAGCGATCAGAAACAACAGTGTATAGAAGCGATCAGAAACAACAGTGAATAGAAGAGATCAGAAAGCAGTGAATAGAAGCGATCAGAAACAGCAGTGAATAGAAGCGATCAGAAACAACTGTGAATAGAAGCGATCAGAAACAGCAGTGAATAGAAGCGATCAGAAACAGCAGTGAATAGTAGCGATCAGAAACAACAGAAAGTAGAAGAGATCAGAAACAACAGAAAGTAGAAGAGAAAAGAAACAACAGTGAATAGAAGCGATCAGAAACAACAGAAAGTAGAAGAGATCAGATACAACAGTGAATAGAAGCGATCAGAAACAACAGTGAATAGAAGCGATCAGAAACAACAGTGAATAGAAGCGATCAGAAACAGCAGTGAATAGAAGCGATCAGAAACAGCAGTGAATAGAAGCGATGTGAAAAAACAGAAAGTAGAAGCGATCAGAAACAGCAGTGAATAGAAGCGATCAGAAACAACAGTGAATAGAAGCGATCAGAAACAGCAGTGAATAGAAGCGATCAGAAACAACAGAAAGTAGAAGAGATCAAAAACAACAGAAAGTAGAAGAGATCAGAAACAAGAGAAAGTAGAAGCGATCAGAAACAACAGTGTATAGAAGCGATCAGAAACAACAGTGAATAGAAGCGATCAGAAACAACAGTGAATAGAAGCGATCAGAAACAACAGAAAGTAGAAGAGATCAGAAACAACAGAAAGTAGAAGAGATCAGAAACAACAGAAAGTAGAAGAGATCAGAAACAACAGAAAGTAGAAGAGATCAGAAACAACAGAAAGTAGAAGAGATCAGAAACAACAGAAAGTAGAAGAGATCAGAAACAACAGAAAGTAGAAGAGATCAGAAACAACAGAATGTAGAAGAGATCAGAAACAACAGAAAGTAGAAGAGATCAGAAACAACAGAAAGTAGAAGAGATCAGAAACAACAGAAAGTAGAAGAGATCAGAAACAACAGAAAGTAGAAGAGATCAGAAACAACAGAAAGTAGAAGAGATCAAAAACAACAGAAAGTAGAAGAGATCAGAAACAACAGAAAGTAGAAGAGATCAGAAACAACAGTGAATAGAAGCGATCAGAAACAACAGAAAGTAGAAGCGATCAGAAACAACAGTGAATAGAAGCGATCAGAAACAACAGTGAATAGAAGCGATCAGAAACAGCAGTGAATAGAAGCGATCAGAAACAACAGTGAATAGAAGCGATCAGAAACAACAGTGAATAGAAGCGATCAGAAACAGCAGTGAATAGAAGCAATCAGAAACAACAGAAAGTAAAAGCGATCAGAAACAACAGTGAATAGAAGCGATCAGAAACAACAGTGAATAGAAGCGATCAGAAACAACAGTGAATAGAAGCGATCAGAAACAACAGAAAGTAGAAGCGATCAGAAACAGCAGTGAATAGAAGCGATCAGAAACAACAGAAAGTAGAAGCGATCAGAAACAGCAGTGAATAGAAGCGATCAGAAACAACAGTGAATAGAAGCGATCAGAAACAACAGAAAGTAGAAGCGATCAGAAACAGCAGAAAGTAGAAGCGATCAGAAACAGCAGTGAATAGAAGCGATCAGAAACAACAGTGAATAGAAGCGATCAGAAACAACAGAAAGTAGAAGCGATCAGAAACAGCAGTGAATAGAAGCGATCAGAAACAACAGTGAATAGAAGCGATCAGAAACAGCAGTGAATAGAAGCGATCAGAAACAACAGAAAGTAGAAGCGATCAGAAACAGCAATGAATAGAAGCGATCAGAAACAACAGTGAATAGAAGCGATCAGAAACAGCAGTGAATAGAAGCGATCAGAAACAACAGAAAGTAGAAGAGATCAAAAACAACAGAAAGTAGAAGAGATCAGAAACAACAGAAAGTAGAAGCGATCAGAAACAACAGTGAATAGAAGCGATCAGAAACAACAGTGAATAGAAGCGATCAGAAACAACAGTGAATAGAAGCGATCAGAAACAACAGTGAATAGAAGCGATCAGAAACAGCAGTGAATAGAAGCGATCAGAAACAACAGTGAATAGAAGCGATCAGAAACAGCAGTGAATAGAAGCGATCAGAAACAGCAGTGAATAGAAGCGATCAGAAACAACAGAAAGTAGAAGAGATCAGAAACAACAGAAAGTAGAAGAGAAAGAAACAACAGTGAATAGAAGCGATCAGAAACAACAGAAAGTAGAAGAGATCAGAAACAACAGTGAATAGAAGCGATCAGAAACAACAGTGAATAGAAGCGATCAGAAACAGCAGTGAATAGAAGCGATCAGAAACAGCAGTGAATAGAAGCGATCAGAAACAGCAGTGAATAGAAGCGATCAGAAACAACAGAAAGTAGAAGCGATCAGAAACAGCAGTGAATAGAAGCGATCAGAAACAACAGTGAATAGAAGCGATCAGAAACAGCAGTGAATAGAAGCGATCAGAAACAACAGAAAGTAGAAGAGATAAAAAACAACAGAAAGTAGAAGAGATCAGAAACAACAGAAAGTAGAAGCGATCAGAAACAACAGTGAATAGAAGCGATCAGAAACAACAGTGAATAGAAGCGATCAGAAACAACAGTGAATAGAAGCGATCAGAAACAACAGAAAGTAGAAGAGATCAGAAACAACAGAAAGTAGAAGAGATCAGAAACAACAGAAAGTAGAAGAGATCAGAAACAACAGAAAGTAGAAGAGATCAGAAACAACAGAAAGTAGAAGAGATCAGAAACAACAGAAAGTAGAAGAGATCAGAAACAACAGAAAGTAGAAGAGATCAGAAACAACAGAAAGTAGAAGAGATCAGAAACAACAGAAAGTAGAAGAGATCAGAAACAACAGAAAGTAGAAGAGATCAGAAACAACAGAAAGTAGAAGAGATCAGAAACAACAGAAAATAGAAGAGATCAGAAACAACAGAAAGTAGAAGAGATCAGAAACAACAGAAAGTAGAAGCGATCAGAAACAACAGTGAATAGAAGCGATCAGAAACAACAGAAAGTAGAAGAGATCAGAAACAACAGAAAGTAGAAGAGATCAGAAACAACAGAAAGTAGAAGAGATCAGAAACAACAGAAAGTAGAAGAGATCAGAAACAACAGAAAGTAGAAGAGATCAGAAACAACAGAAAGTAGAAGAGATCAGAAACAACAGAAAGTAGAAGAGATCAGAAACAACAGAAAGTAGAAGAGATCAGAAACAACAGAAAGTAGAAGCGATCAGAAACAACAGTGAATAGAAGCGATCAGAAACAACAGTGAATAGAAGCGATCAGAAACAACAGAAAGTAGAAGCGATCAGAAACAACAGTGAATAGAAGCGATCAGAAACAACAGTGAATAGAAGCGATCAGAAACAACAGTGAATAGAAGCGATCAGAAACAACAGTGAATAGAAGCGATCAGAAACAGCAGTGAATAGAAGCGATCAGAAACAACAGTGAATAGAAGCGATCAGAAACAACAGTGAATAGAAGCGATCAGAAACAGCAGTGAATAGAAGCGATCAGAAACAACAGAAAGTAAAAGCGATCAGAAACAGCAGTGAATAGAAGCGATCAGAAACAACAGTGAATAGAAGCGATCAGAAACAGCAGTGAATAGAAGCGATCAGAAACAACAGAAAGTAGAAGCGATCAGAAACAGCAGTGAATAGAAGCGATCAGAAACAACAGTGAATAGAAGCGATCAGAAACAGCAGTGAATAGAAGCGATCAGAAACAACAGAAAGTAGAAGAGATCAAAAAACAGAAAGTAGAAGAGATCAGAAACAACAGAAAGTAGAAGCGATCAGAAACAACAGTGAATAGAAGCGATCAGAAACAACAGTGAATAGAAGAGATCAGAAAGCAGTGAATAGAAGCGATCAGAAACAGCAGTGAATAGAAGCGATCAGAAACAACAGTGAATAGAAGCGATCAGAAACAGCAGTGAATAGAAGCGATCAGAAACAGCAGTGAATAGAAGCGATCAGAAACAACAGAAAGTAGAAGAGATCAGAAACAACAGAAAGTAGAAGAGAAAAGAAACAACAGTGAATAGAAGCGATCAGAAACAACAGAAAGTAGAAGAGATCAGAAACAACAGTGAATAGAAGCGATCAGAAACAACAGTGAATAGAAGCGATCAGAAACAGCAGTGAATAGAAGCGATCAGAAACAGCAGTGAATAGAAGCGATCAGAAACAGCAGTGAATAGAAGCGATCAGAAACAACAGAAAGTAGAAGCGATCAGAAACAGCAGTGAATAGAAGCGATCAGAAACAACAGTGAATAGAAGCGATCAGAAACAGCAGTGAATAGAAGCGATCAGAAACAACAGAAAGTAGAAGAGATCAAAAACAACAGAAAGTAGAAGAGATCAGAAACAACAGAAAGTAGAAGCGATCAAAAACAACAGTGTATAGAAGCGATCAGAAACAACAGTGAATAGAAGCGATCAGAAACAACAGTGAATAGAAGCGATCAGAAACAACAGAAAGTAGAAGAGATCAGAAACAACAGAAAGTAGAAGAGATCAGAAACAACAGAAAGTAGAAGCGATCAGAAACAACAGAAAGTAGAAGAGATCAGAAACAACAGAAAGTAGAAGAGATCAGAAACAACAGAAAGTAGAAGAGATCAGAAACAACAGAAAGTAGAAGAGATCAGAAACAACAGAAAGTAGAAGAGATCAAAAACAACAGAAAGTAGAAGAGATCAAAAACAACAGAAAGTAGAAGAGATCAAAAACAACAAAAAGTAGAAGAGATCAGAAACAACAGAAAGTAGAAGCGATCAGAAACAACAGTGAATAGAAGCGATCAGAAACAACAGTAAATAGAAGCGATCAGAAACAACAGTGAATAGAAGCGATCAGAAACAACAGAAAGTAGAAGAGATCAGAAACAGCAGTGAATAGAAGCGATCAGAAACAGCAGTGAATAGAAGCGATCAGAAACAACAGAAAGTAGAAGAGATCAGAAACAACAGAAAGTAGAAGAGATCAGAAACAACAGTGAATAGAAGCGATCAGAAACAACAGAAAGTAGAAGCGATCAGAAACAGCAGTGAATAGAAGCGATCAGAAACAACAGAAAGTAGAAGCGATCAGAAACAGCAGTGAATAGAAGCGATCAGAAACAACAGTGAATAGAAGCGATCAGAAACAGCAGTGAATAGAAGCGATCAGAAACAACAGAAAGTAGAAGAGATCAAAAACAACAGAAAGTAGAAGAGATCAGAAACAACAGAAAGTAGAAGCGATCAGAAACAACAGTGAATAGAAGCGATCAGAAACAACAGTGAATAGAAGAGATCAGAAAGCAGTGAATAGAAGCGATCAGAAACAGCAGTGAATAGAAGCGATCAGAAACAACAGTGAATAGAAGCGATCAGAAACAGCAGTGAATAGAAGCGATCAGAAACAGCAGTGAATAGAAGCGATCAGAAACAACAGAAAGTAGAAGAGATCAGAAACAACAGAAAGTAGAAGAGAAAAGAAACAACAGTGAATAGAAGCGATCAGAAACAACAGAAAGTAGAAGAGATCAGAAACAACAGTGAATAGAAGCGATCAGAAACAACAGTGAATAGAAGCGATCAGAAACAACAGTGAATAGAAGCGATCAGAAACAGCAGTGAATAGAAGCGATCAGAAACAGCAGTGAATAGAAGCGATGTGAAAAAACAGAAAGTAGAAGCGATCAGAAACAGCAGTGAATAGAAGCGATCAGAAACAACAGTGAATAGAAGCGATCAGAAACAGCAGTGAATAGAAGCGATCAGAAACAACAGAAAGTAGAAGAGATCAAAAACAACAGAAAGTAGAAGAGATCAGAAACAAGAGAAAGTAGAAGCGATCAGAAACAACAGTGAATAGAAGCGATCAGAAACAACAGTGAATAGAAGCGATCAGAAACAACAGTGAATAGAAGCGATCAGAAACAACAGAAAGTAGAAGAGATCAGAAACAACAGAAAGTAGAAGAGATCAGAAACAACAGAAAGTAGAAGAGATCAGAAACAACAGAAAGTAGAAGAGATCAGAAACAACAGAAAGTAGAAGAGATCAGAAACAACAGAAAGTAGAAGAGATCAGAAACAACAGAAAGTAGAAGAGATCAGAAACAACAGAATGTAGAAGAGATCAGAAACAACAGAAAGTAGAAGAGATCAGAAACAACAGAAAGTAGAAGAGATCAGAAACAACAGAAAGTAGAAGAGATCAGAAACAACAGAAAGTAGAAGAGATCAGAAACAACAGTGAATAGAAGCGATCAGAAACAACAGTGAATAGAAGCGATCAGAAACAACAGAAAGTAGAAGAGATCAAAAACAACAAAAAGTAGAATAGATCAGAAACAACAGAAAGTAGAAGCGATCAGAAACAACAGTGAATAGAAGCGATCAGAAACAACAGTGAATAGAAGCGATCAGAAACAACAGTGAATAGAAGCGATCAGAAACAACAGAAAGTAGAAGAGATCAGAAACAACAGAAAGTAGAAGCGATCAGAAACAACAGAAAGTAGAAGAGATCAGAAACAACAGTGAATAGAAGCGATCAGAAACAACAGAAAGTAGAAACGATCAGAAACAGCAGAAAGTAGAAGCGATCAGAAACAGCAGTGAATAGAAGCGATCAGAAACAACAGAAAGTAGAAGCGATCAGAAACAGCAGTGAATAGAAGCGATCAGAAACAACAGTGAATAGAAGCGATCAGAAACAGCAGTGAATAGAAGCGATCAGAAACAACAGAAAGTAGAAGAGATCAAAAACAACAGAAAGTAGAAGAGATCAGAAACAACAGAAAGTAGAAGCGATCAGAAACAACAGTGAATAGAAGCGATCAGAAACAACAGTGAATAGAAGCGATCAGAAACAACAGTGAATAGAAGCGATCAGAAACAACAGAAAGTAGAAGAGATCAGAAACAACAGAAAGTAGAAGAGATCAGAAACAACAGAAAGTAGAAGAGATCAGAAACAACAGAAAGTAGAAGAGATCAGAAACAACAGAAAGTAGAAGAGATCAGAAACAACAGAAAGTAGAAGAGATCAGAAACAACAGAAAGTAGAAGAGATCAGAAACAACAGAAAGTAGAAGAGATCAGAAACAACAGAAAGTAGAAGAGATCAGAAACAACAGAAAGTAGAAGAGATCAGAAACAACAGAAAGTAGAAGAGATCAGAAACAACAGAAAGTAGAAGAGATCAGAAACAACAGTGAATAGAAGCGATCAGAAACAACAGAAAGTAGAAGCGATCAGAAACAACAGTGAATAGAAGCGATCAGAAACAACAGTGAATAGAAGCGATCAGAAACAGCAGTGAATAGAAGCGATCAGAAACAACAGTGAATAGAAGCGATCAGAAACAACAGTGAATAGAAGCGATCAGAAACAGCAGTGAATAGAAGCGATCAGAAACAACAGAAAGTAAAGCGATCAGAAACAGCAGTGAATAGAAGCGATCAGAAACAACAGTGAATAGAAGCGATCAGAAACAACAGTGAATAGAAGCGATCAGAAACAACAGAAAGTAGAAGCGATCAGAAACAACAGTGAATAGAAGCGATCAGAAACAACAGAAAGTAGAAGCGATCAGAAACAGCAGTGAATAGAAGCGATCAGAAACAACAGTGAATAGAAGCGATCAGAAACAACAGAAAGTAGAAGCGATCAGAAACAGCAGAAAGTAGAAGCGATCAGAAACAGCAGTGAATAGAAGCGATCAGAAACAACAGTGAATAGAAGCGATCAGAAACAACAGTGAATAGAAGCGATCAGAAACAACAGTGAATAGAAGCGATCAGAAACAACAGAAAGTAGAAGAGATCAGAAACAACAGAAAGTAGAAGAGATCAGAAACAACAGAAAGTAGAAGAGATCAGAAACAACAGAAAGTAGAAGAGATCAGAAACAACAGAAAGTAGAAGAGATCAGAAACAACAGAAAGTAGAAGAGATCAGAAACAACAGAAAGTAGAAGAGATCAGAAACAACAGAAAGTAGAAGAGATCAGAAACAACAGAAAGTAGAAGAGATCAGAAACAACAAAAGTAGAAGAGATCAGAAACAACAGAAAGTAGAAGAGATCAGAAACAACAGAAAGTAGAAGAGATCAAAAACAACAGTGAATAGAAGCGATCAGAAACAACAGAAAGTAGAAGCGATCAGAAACAACAGTGAATAGAAGCGATCAGAAACAACAGTGAATAGAAGCGATCAGAAACAGCAGTGAATAGAAGCGATCAGAAACAACAGTGAATAGAAGCGATCAGAAACAACAGTGAATAGAAGCGATCAGAAACAGCAGTGAATAGAAGCGATCAGAAACAACAGAAAGTAAAAGCGATCAGAAACAGCAGTGAATAGAAGCGATCAGAAACAACAGTGAATAGAAGCGATCAGAAACAGCAGGAATAGAAGCGATCAGAAACAACAGAAAGTAGAAGCGATCAGAAACAGCAGTGAATAGAAGCGATCAGAAACAACAGTGAATAGAAGCGATCAGAAACAGCAGTGAATAGAAGCGATCAGAAACAACAGAAAGTAGAAGATATCAAAAACAACAGTGAATAGAAGCGATCAGAAACAACAGAAAGTAGAAGCGATCAGAAACAACAGTGAATAGAAGCGATCAGAAACAACAGTGAATAGAAGCGATCAGAAACAGCAGTGAATAGAAGCGATCAGAAACAACAGTGAATAGAAGCGATCAGAAACAACAGTGAATAGAAGCGATCAGAAACAGCAGTGAATAGAAGCGATCAGAAACAACAGAAAGTAAAAGCGATCAGAAACAGCAGTGAATAGAAGCGATCAGAAACAACAGTGAATAGAAGCGATCAGAAACAACAGTGAATAGAAGCGATCAGAAACAACAGAAAGTAGAAGCGATCAGAAACAACAGTGAATAGAAGCGATCAGAAACAGCAGTGAATAGAAGCGATCAGAAACAACAGAAAGTAGAAGCGATCAGAAACAGCAGTGAATAGAAGCGATCAGAAACAACAGTGAATAGAAGCGATCAGAAACAACAGTGAATAGAAGCGATCAGAAACAACAGAAAGTAGAAGAGATCAGAAACAGCAGTGAATAGAAGCGATCAGAAACAACAGTGAATAGAAGCGATCAGAAACAACAGAAAGTAGAAGAGATCAGAAACAACAGAAAGTAGAAGAGATCAGAAACAACAGTGAATAGAAGCGATCAGAAACAACAGAAAGTAGAAGCGATCAGAAACAGCAGTGAATAGAAGCGATCAGAAACAACAGAAAGTAGAAGCGATCAGAAACAGCAGTGAATAGAAGCGATCAGAAACAACAGTGAATAGAAGCGATCAGAAACAGCAGTGAATAGAAGCGATCAGAAACAACAGAAAGTAGAAGAGATCAAAACAACAGAAAGTAGAAGAGATCAGAAACAACAGAAAGTAGAAGCGATCAGAAACAACAGTGAATAGAAGCGATCAGAAACAACAGTGAATAGAAGAGATCAGAAAGCAGTGAATAGAAGCGATCAGAAACAGCAGTGAATAGAAGCGATCAGAAACAACAGTGAATAGAAGCGATCAGAAACAGCAGTGAATAGAAGCGATCAGAAACAGCAGTGAATAGAAGCGATCAGAAACAACAGAAAGTAGAAGAGATCAGAAACAACAGAAAGTAGAAGAGATCAGAAACAACAGTGAATAGAAGCGATCAGAAACAACAGAAAGTAGAAGAGATCAGAAACAACAGTGAATAGAAGCGATCAGAAACAACAGTGAATAGAAGCGATCAGAAACAACAGTGAATAGAAGCGATCAGAAACAACAGTGAATAGAAGCGATCAGAAACAGCAGTGAATAGAAGCGATCAGAAAAAACAGAAAGTAGAAGCGATCAGAAACAGCAGTGAATAGAAGCGATCAGAAACAACAGTGAATAGAAGCGATCAGAAACAGCAGTGAATAGAAGCGATCAGAAACAACAGAAAGTAGAAGAGATCAAAAACAACAGAAAGTAGAAGAGATCAGAAACAACAGAAAGTAGAAGCGATCAGAAACAACAGTGAATAGAAGCGATCAGAAACAACAGTGAATAGAAGCGATCAGAAACAACAGTGAATAGAAGCGATCAGAAACAGCAGTGAATAGAAGCGATCAGAAACAACAGAAAGTAGAAGCGATCAGAAACAGCAGTGAATAGAAGCGATCAGAAACAACAGTAAATAGAAGCGATCAGAAACAACAGTGAATAGAAGCGATCAGAAACAACAGAAAGTAGAAGAGATCAGAAACAGCAGTGAATAGAAGCGATCAGAAACAGCAGTGAATAGAAGCGATCAGAAACAACAGAAAGTAGAAGAGATCAGAAACAACAGAAAGTAGAAGAGATCAGAAACAACAGTGAATAGAAGCGATCAGAAACAACAGAAAGTAGAAGCGATCAGAAACAGCAGTGAATAGAAGCGATCAGAAACAACAGAAAGTAGAAGCGATCAGAAACAGCAGTGAATAGAAGCGATCAGAAACAACAGTGAATAGAAGCGATCAGAAACAGCAGTGAATAGAAGCGATCAGAAACAACAGAAAGTAGAAGAGATCAAAAACAACAGAAAGTAGAAGAGATCAGAAACAACAGAAAGTAGAAGCGATCAGAAACAACAGTGAATAGAAGCGATCAGAAACAACAGTGAATAGAAGAGATCAGAAAGCAGTGAATAGAAGCGATCAGAAACAGCAGTGAATAGAAGCGATCAGAAACAACAGTGAATAGAAGCGATCAGAAACAGCAGTGAATAGAAGCGATCAGAAACAGCAGTGAATAGAAGCGATCAGAAACAACAGAAAGTAGAAGAGATCAGAAACAACAGAAAGTAGAAGAGATCAGAAACAACAGTGAATAGAAGCGATCAGAAACAACAGAAAGTAGAAGAGATCAGAAACAACAGTGAATAGAAGCGATCAGAAACAACAGTGAATAGAAGCGATCAGAAACAACAGTGAATAGAAGCGATCAGAAACAGCAGTGAATAGAAGCGATCAGAAACAGCAGTGAATAGAAGCGATGTGAAAAAACAGAAAGTAGAAGCGATCAGAAACAGCAGTGAATAGAAGCGATCAGAAACAACAGTGAATAGAAGCGATCAGAAACAGCAGTGAATAGAAGCGATCAGAAACAACAGAAAGTAGAAGAGATCAAAAACAACAGAAAGTAGAAGAGATCAGAAACAACAGAAAGTAGAAGCGATCAGAAACAACAGTGAATAGAAGCGATCAGAAACAACAGTGAATAGAAGCGATCAGAAACAACAGTGAATAGAAGCGATCAGAAACAACAGAAAGTAGAAGAGATCAGAAACAACAGAAAGTAGAAGAGATCAGAAACAACAGAAAGTAGAAGAGATCAGAAACAACAGAAAGTAGAAGAGATCAGAAACAACAGAAAGTAGAAGAGATCAGAAACAACAGAAAGTAGAAGAGATCAGAAACAACAGAAAGTAGAAGAGATCAGAAACAACAGAATGTAGAAGAGATCAGAAACAACAGAAAGTAGAAGAGATCAGAAACAACAGAAAGTAGAAGAGATCAGAAACAACAGAAAGTAGAAGAGATCAGAAACAACAGAAAGTAGAAGAGATCAGAAACAACAGAAAGTAGAAGAGATCAGAAACAACAGAAAGTAGAAGCGATCAGAAACAACAGAAAGAAGAAGAGATCAAAAACAACAAAAAGTAGAAGAGATCAGAAACAACAGAAAGTAGAAGCGATCAGAAACAACAGTGAATAGAAGCGATCAGAAACAACAGTGAATAGAAGCGATCAGAAACAACAGTGAATAGAAGCGATCAGAAACAACAGAAAGTAGAAGAGATCAGAAACAACAGAAAGTAGAAGCGATCAGAAACAACAGAAAGTAGAAGAGATCAGAAACAACAGTGAATAGAAGCGATCAGAAACAACAGAAAGTAGAAACGATCAGAAACAGCAGAAAGTAGAAGCGATCAGAAACAGCAGTGAATAGAAGCGATCAGAAACAACAGAAAGTAGAAGCGATCAGAAACAGCAGTGAATAGAAGCGATCAGAAACAACAGTGAATAGAAGCGATCAGAAACAGCAGTGAATAGAAGCGATCAGAAACAACAGAAAGTAGAAGAGATCAAAAACAACAGAAAGTAGAAGAGATCAGAAACAACAGAAAGTAGAAGCGATCAGAAACAACAGTGAATAGAAGCGATCAGAAACAACAGTGAATAGAAGCGATCAGAAACAACAGTGAATAGAAGCGATCAGAAACAACAGAAAGTAGAAGAGATCAGAAACAACAGAAAGTAGAAGAGATCAGAAACAACAGAAAGTAGAAGAGATCAGAAACAACAGAAAGTAGAAGAGATCAGAAACAACAGAAAGTAGAAGAGATCAGAAACAACAGAAAGTAGAAGAGATCAGAAACAACAGAAAGTAGAAGAGATCAGAAACAACAGTGAATAGAAGCGATCAGAAACAACAGAAAGTAGAAGAGATCAGAAACAACAGAAAGTAGAAGAGATCAGAAACAACAGAAAGTAGAAGAGATCAGAAACAACAGAAAGTAGAAGAGATCAGAAACAACAGTGAATAGAAGCGATCAGAAACAACAGAAAGTAGAAGCGATCAGAAACAACAGTGAATAGAAGCGATCAGAAACAACAGTGAATAGAAGCGATCAGAAACAGCAGTGAATAGAAGCGATCAGAAACAACAGTGAATAGAAGCGATCAGAAACAACAGTGAATAGAAGCGATCAGAAACAGCAGTGAATAGAAGCGATCAGAAACAACAGAAAGTAAAAGCGATCAGAAACAGCAGTGAATAGAAGCGATCAGAAACAACAGTGAATAGAAGCGATCAGAAACAACAGTGAATAGAAGCGATCAGAAACAACAGAAAGTAGAAGCGATCAGAAACAACAGTGAATAGAAGCGATCAGAAACAACAGAAAGTAGAAGCGATCAGAAACAGCAGTGAATAGAAGCGATCAGAAACAACAGTGAATAGAAGCGATCAGAAACAACAGAAAGTAGAAGCGATCAGAAACAGCAGAAAGTAGAAGCGATCAGAAACAGCAGTGAATAGAAGCGATCAGAAACAACAGTGAATAGAAGCGATCAGAAACAACAGTGAATAGAAGCGATCAGAAACAACAGTGAATAGAAGCGATCAGAAACAACAGAAAGTAGAAGAGATCAGAAACAACAGAAAGTAGAAGAGATCAGAAACAACAGAAAGTAGAAGAGATCAGAAACAACAGAAAGTAGAAGAGATCAGAAACAACAGAAAGTAGAAGAGATCAGAAACAACAGAAAGTAGAAGAGATCAGAAACAACAGAAAGTAGAAGAGATCAGAAACAACAGAAAGTAGAAGAGATCAGAAACAACAGAAAGTAGAAGAGATCAGAAACAACAAAAAGTAGAAGAGATCAGAAACAACAGAAAGTAGAAGAGATCAGAAACAACAGAAAGTAGAAGAGATCAAAAACAACAGTGAATAGAAGCGATCAGAAACAACAGAAAGTAGAAGCGATCAGAAACAACAGTGAATAGAAGCGATCAGAAACAACAGTGAATAGAAGCGATCAGAAACAGCAGTGAATAGAAGCGATCAGAAACAACAGTGAATAGAAGCGATCAGAAACAACAGTGAATAGAAGCGATCAGAAACAGCAGTGAATAGAAGCGATCAGAAACAACAGAAAGTAGAAGCGATCAGAAACAGCAGTGAATAGAAGCGATCAGAAACAACAGTGAATAGAAGCGATCAGAAACAGCAGTGAATAGAAGCGATCAGAAACAACAGAAAGTAGAAGCGATCAGAAACAGCAGTGAATAGAAGCGATCAGAAACAACAGTGAATAGAAGCGATCAGAAACAGCAGTGAATAGAAGCGATCAGAAACAACAGAAAGTAGAAGAGATCAAAAACAACAGTGAATAGAAGCGATCAGAAACAACAGAAAGTAGAAGCGATCAGAAACAACAGTGAATAGAAGCGATCAGAAACAACAGTGAATAGAAGCGATCAGAAACAGCAGTGAATAGAAGCGATCAGAAACAACAGTGAATAGAAGCGATCAGAAACAACAGTGAATAGAAGCGATCAGAAACAGCAGTGAATAGAAGCGATCAGAAACAACAGAAAGTAAAGCGATCAGAAACAGCAGTGAATAGAAGCGATCAGAAACAACAGTGAATAGAAGCGATCAGAAACAACAGTGAATAGAAGCGATCAGAAACAACAGAAAGTAGAAGCGATCAGAAACAACAGTGAATAGAAGCGATCAGAAACAACAGTGAATAGAAGCGATCAGAAACAACAGAAAGTAGAAGCGATCAGAAACAGCAGTGAATAGAAGCGATCAGAAACAACAGTGAATAGAAGCGATCAGAAACAACAGTGAATAGAAGCGATCAGAAACAACAGAAAGTAGAAGAGATCAGAAACAACAGAAAGTAGAAGCGATCAGAAACAACAGTGAATAGAAGCGATCAGAAACAACAGTGAATAGAAGAGATCAGAAAGCAGTGAATAGAAGCGATCAGAAACAGCAGTGAATAGAAGCGATCAGAAACAACAGTGAATAGAAGCGATCAGAAACAGCAGTGAATAGAAGCGATCAGAAACAACAGAAAGTAGAAGAGATCAAAACAACAGAAAGTAGAAGAGATCAGAAACAACAGAAAGTAGAAGAGATCAGAAACAACAGAAAGTAGAAGAGATCAGAAACAACAGTGAATAGAAGCGATCAGAAACAACAGAAAGTAGAAGCGATCAGAAACAGCAGTGAATAGAAGCGATCAGAAACAACAGTGAATAGAAGCGATCAGAAACAGCAGTGAATAGAAGCGATCAGAAACAACAGTGAATAGAAGCGATCAGAAACAACAGTGAATAGAAGCGATCAGAAACAGCAGTGAATAGAAGCGATCAGAAACAACAGAAAGTAGAAGCGATCAGA
This sequence comes from Megaustenia siamemsis, assembly GCA_032433765.1. Taxonomy (NCBI): domain Eukaryota; kingdom Metazoa; phylum Mollusca; class Gastropoda; order Stylommatophora; family Ariophantidae; genus Megaustenia; species Megaustenia siamemsis. The sequence goes on along the minus strand of JAVIAB010000106.1, from coordinate 79,191,385 downwards.
AACAGCAGTGAATAGAAGCGATCAGAAACAACAGTGAATAGAAGCGATCAGAAACAACAGTGAATAGAAGCGATCAGAAACAACAGAAAGTAGAAGCGATCAGAAACAACAGTGAATAGAAGCGATCAGAAACAGCAGTGAATAGAAGCGATCAGAAACAACAGAAAGTAGAAGCGATCAGAAACAGCAGTGAATAGAAGCGATCAGAAACAACAGTGAATAGAAGCGATCAGAAACAACAGTGAATAGAAGCGATCAGAAACAACAGAAAGTAGAAGAGATCAGAAACAACAGAAAGTAGAAGCGATCAGAAACAACAGTGAATAGAAGCGATCAGAAACAACAGTGAATAGAAGCGATCAGAAAGCAGTGAATAGAAGCGATCAGAAACAACAGTGAATAGAAGCGATCAGAAACAACAGTGAATAGAAGCGATCAGAAACAGCAGTGAATAGAAGCGATCAGAAACAACAGAAAGTAGAAGAGATCAAAAACAACAGAAAGTAGAAGAGATCAGAAACAACAGAAAGTAGAAGCGATCAGAAACAACAGTGAATAGAAGCGATCAGAAACAACAGTGAATAGAAGAGATCAGAAAGCAGTGAATAGAAGCGATCAGAAACAGCAGTGAATAGAAGCGATCAGAAACAACAGTGAATAGAAGCGATCAGAAACAGCAGTGAATAGAAGCGATCAGAAACAGCAGTGAATAGAAGCGATCAGAAACAACAGAAAGTAGAAGAGATCAGAAACAACAGAAAGTAGAAGAGATCAGAAACAACAGTGAATAGAAGCGATCAGAAACAACAGAAAGTAGAAGAGATCAGAAACAACAGTGAATAGAAGCGATCAGAAACAACAGTGAATAGAAGCGATCAGAAACAGCAGTGAATAGAAGCGATCAGAAACAACAGAAAGTAGAAGCGATCAGAAACAACAGTGAATAGAAGCGATCAGAAACAACAGTGAATAGAAGCGATCAGAAACAGCAGTGAATAGAAGCGATCAGAAACAACAGAAAGTAGAAGAGATCAAAAACAACAGAAAGTAGAAGAGATCAGAAACAACAGAAAGTAGAAGCGATCAGAAACAGCAGTGAATAGAAGCGATCAGAAACAACAGAAAGTAGAAGCGATCAGAAACAGCAGTGAATAGAAGCGATCAGAAACAACAGTGAATAGAAGCGATCAGAAACAGCAGTGAATAGAAGCGATCAGAAACAACAGAAAGTAGAAGAGATCAAAAACAACAGAAAGTAGAAGAGATCAGAAACAACAGAAAGTAGAAGCGATCAGAAACAACAGTGTATAGAAGCGATCAGAAACAACAGTGAATAGAAGCGATCAGAAACAACAGTGAATAGAAGCGATCAGAAACAACAGAAAGTAGAAGAGATCAGAAACAACAGAAAGTAGAAGAGATCAGAAACAACAGAAAGTAGAAGCGATCAGAAACAACAGAAAGTAGAAGAGATCAGAAACAACAGAAAGTAGAAGAGATCAGAAACAACAGAAAGTAGAAGAGATCAGAAACAACAGAAAGTAGAAGAGATCAGAAACAACAGAAAGTAGAAGAGATCAGAAACAACAGTGAATAGAAGCGATCAGAAACAACAGAAAGTAGAAGCGATCAGAAACAACAGTGAATAGAAGCGATCAGAAACAACAGTGAATAGAAGCGATCAGAAACAGCAGTGAATAGAAGCGATCAGAAACAACAGTGAATAGAAGCGATCAGAAACAACAGTGAATAGAAGCGATCAGAAACAGCAGTGAATAGAAGCGATCAGAAACAACAGAAAGTAGAAGCGATCAGAAACAGCAGTGAATAGAAGCGATCAGAAACAACAGTGAATAGAAGCGATCAGAAACAACAGTGAATAGAAGCGATCAGAAACAACAGAAAGTAGAAGCGATCAGAAACAACAGTGAATAGAAGCGATCAGAAACAACAGAAAGTAGAAGCGATCAGAAACAGCAGTGAATAGAAGCGATCAGAAACAACAGTGAATAGAAGCGATCAGAAACAACAGAAAGTAGAAGCGATCAGAAACAACAGAAAGTAGAAGCGATCAGAAACAGCAGTGAATAGAAGCGATCAGAAACAACAGTGAATAGAAGCGATCAGAAACAGCAGTGAATAGAAGCGATCAGAAACAACAGAAAGTAGAAGAGATCAAAAACAACAGAAAGTAGAAGAGATCAGAAACAACAGAAAGTAGAAGCGATCAGAAACAACAGTGAATAGAAGCGATCAGAAACAACAGTGAATAGAAGCGATCAGAAAGCAGTGAATAGAAGCGATCAGAAACAGCAGTGAATAGAAGCGATCAGAAACAACAGTGAATAGAAGCGATCAGAAACAGCAGTGAATAGAAGCGATCAGAAACAGCAGTGATTAGAAGCGATCAGAAACAACAGAAAGTAGAAGAGATCAGAAACAACAGAAAGTAGAAGAGATCAGAAACAACAGTGAATAGAAGCGATCAGAAACAACAGAAAGTAGAAGAGATCAGAAACAACAGTGAATAGAAGCGATCAGAAACAACAGTGAATAGAAGCGATCAGAAACAGCAGTGAATAGAAGCGATCAGAAACAGCAGTGAATAGAAGCGATCAGAAACAGCAGTGAATAGAAGCGATCAGAAACAACAGAAAGTAGAAGCGATCAGAAACAGCAGTGAATAGAAGCGATCAGAAACAACAGTGAATAGAAGCGATCAGAAACAGCAGTGAATAGAAGCGATCAGAAACAACAGAAAGTAGAAGAGATCAAAACAACAGAAAGTAGAAGAGATCAGAAACAACAGTGAATAGAAGCGATCAGAAACAACAGTGAATAGAAGCGATCAGAAACAACAGTGAATAGAAGCGATCAGAAACAACAGTGAATAGAAGCGATCAGAAACAACAGAAAGTAGAAGAGATCAGAAACAACAGAAAGTAGAAGAGATCAGAAACAACAGAAAGTAGAAGAGATCAGAAACAACAGAAAGTAGAAGAGATCAGAAACAACAGAAAGTAGAAGAGATCAGAAACAACAGAAAGTAGAAGAGATCAGAAACAACAGAAAGTAGAAGAGATCAGAAACAACAGAAAGTAGAAGAGATCAGAAACAACAGAAAGTAGAAGAGATCAGAAACAACAGAAAGTAGAATAGATCAGAAACAACAGAAAGTAGAAGAGATCAGAAACAACAGAAAGTAGAAGAGATCAGAAACAACAGAAAGTAGAAGAGATCAGAAACAACAGTGAATAGAAGCGATCAGAAACAACAGAAAGTAGAAGCGATCAGAAACAACAGTGAATAGAAGCGATCAGAAACAACAGTGAATAGAAGCGATCAGAAACAACAGTGAATAGAAGCGATCAGAAACAACAGTGAATAGAAGCGATCAGAAACAACAGTGAATAGAAGCGATCAGAAACAGCAGTGAATAGAAGCGATCAGAAACAACAGAAAGTAAAGCGATCAGAAACAGCAGTGAATAGAAGCGATCAGAAACAACAGTGAATAGAAGCGATCAGAAACAACAGTGAATAGAAGCGATCAGAAACAACAGAAAGTAGAAGCGATCAGAAACAACAGTGAATAGAAGCGATCAGAAACAACAGTGAATAGAAGCGATCAGAAACAACAGAAAGTAGAAGCGATCAGAAACAGCAGTGAATAGAAGCGATCAGAAACAACAGTGAATAGAAGCGATCAGAAACAACAGTGAATAGAAGCGATCAGAAACAACAGAAAGTAGAAGAGATCAGAAACAACAGAAAGTAGAAGCGATCAGAAACAACAGTGAATAGAAGCGATCAGAAACAACAGTGAATAGAAGCGATCAGAAACAGTGAATAGAAGCGATCAGAAACAGCAGTGAATAGAAGCGATCAGAAACAACAGTGAATAGAAGCGATCAGAAACAGCAGTGAATAGAAGCGATCAGAAACAACAGAAAGTAGAAGAGATCAAAAACAACAGAAAGTAGAAGAGATCAGAAACAACAGAAAGTAGAAGCGATCAGAAACAACAGTGAATAGAAGCGATCAGAAACAACAGTGAATAGAAGAGATCAGAAAGCAGTGAATAGAAGCGATCAGAAACAGCAGTGAATAGAAGCGATCAGAAACAACAGTGAATAGAAGCGATCAGAAACAGCAGTGAATAGAAGCGATCAGAAACAGCAGTGAATAGAAGCGATCAGAAACAACAGAAAGTAGAAGAGATCAGAAACAACAGAAAGTAGAAGAGAAGAAACAACAGTGAATAGAAGCGATCAGAAACAACAGAAAGTAGAAGCGATCAGAAACAACAGTGAATAGAAGCGATCAGAAACAACAGTGAATAGAAGCGATCAGAAACAGCAGTGAATAGAAGCGATCAGAAACAGCAGTGAATAGAAGCGATCAGAAACAGCAGTGAATAGAAGCGATCAGAAACAACAGAAAGTAGAAGCGATCAGAAACAGCAGTGAATAGAAGCGATCAGAAACAACAGTGAATAGAAGCGATCAGAAACAGCAGTGAATAGAAGCGATCAGAAACAACAGAAAGTAGAAGAGATCAAAACAACAGAAAGTAGAAGAGATCAGAAACAACAGAAAGTAGAAGCGATCAGAAACAACAGTGAATAGAAGCGATCAGAAACAACAGTGAATAGAAGCGATCAGAAACAACAGTGAATAGAAGCGATCAGAAACAACAGAAAGTAGAAGAGATCAGAAACAACAGAAAGTAGAAGAGATCAGAAACAACAGAAAGTAGAAGAGATCAGAAACAACAGAAAGTAGAAGAGATCAGAAACAACAGAAAGTAGAAGAGATCAGAAACAACAGAAAGTAGAAGATCAGAAACAACAGAAAGTAGAAGAGATCAGAAACAACAGTGAATAGAAGCGATCAGAAACAACAGAAAGTAGAAGCGATCAGAAACAACAGTGAATAGAAGCGATCAGAAACAACAGTGAATAGAAGCGATCAGAAACAGCAGTGAATAGAAGCGATCAGAAACAACAGTGAATAGAAGCGATCAGAAACAACAGTGAATAGAAGCGATCAGAAACAGCAGTGAATAGAAGCGATCAGAAACAACAGAAAGTAAAAGCGATCAGAAACAGCAGTGAATAGAAGCGATCAGAAACAACAGTGAATAGAAGCGATCAGAAACAACAGTGAATAGAAGCGATCAGAAACAACAGTGAATAGAAGCGATCAGAAACAACAGTGAATAGAAGCGATCAGAAACAACAGTGAATAGAAGCGATCAGAAACAACAGTGAATAGAAGCGATCAGAAACAACAGTGAATAGAAGCGATCAGAAACAACAGAAAGTAGAAGCGATCAGAAACAACAGAAAGTAGAAGCGATCAGAAACAGCAGTGAATAGAAGCGATCAGAAACAACAGTGAATAGAAGCGATCAGAAACAACAGAAAGTAGAAGCGATCAGAAACAACAGTGAATAGAAGCGATCAGAAACAACAGTGAATAGAAGCGATCAGAAACAACAGTGAATAGAAGCGATCAGAAACAACAGAAAGTAGAAGCGATCAGAAACAGCAGTGAATAGAAGCGATCAGAAACAACAGTGAATAGAAGCGATCAGAAACAACAGTGAATAGAAGCGATCAGAAACAACAGAAAGTAGAAGAGATCAAAAACAACAGAAAGTAGAAGAGATCAGAAACAACAGAAAGTAGAAGCGATCAGAAACAACAGTGAATAGAAGCGATCAGAAACAACAGTGAATAGAAGAGATCAGAAAGCAGTGAATAGAAGCGATCAGAAACAGCAGTGAATAGAAGCGATCAGAAACAACAGTGAATAGAAGCGATCAGAAACAGCAGTGAATAGAAGCGATCAGAAACAGCAGTGAATAGAAGCGATCAGAAACAACAGAAAGTAGAAGAGATCAGAAACAACAGAAAGTAGAAGAGATCAGAAACAACAGTGAATAGAAGCGATCAGAAACAACAGAAAGTAGAAGCGATCAGAAACAACAGTGAATAGAAGCGATCAGAAACAACAGTGAATAGAAGCGATCAGAAACAGCAGTGAATAGAAGCGATCAGAAACAGCAGTGAATAGAAGCGATCAGAAACAGCAGTGAATAGAAGCGATCAGAAACAACAGAAAGTAGAAGCGATCAGAAACAGCAGTGAATAGAAGCGATCAGAAACAACAGTGAATAGAAGCGATCAGAAACAGCAGTGAATAGAAGCGATCAGAAACAACAGAAAGTAGAAGAGATCAAAAACAACAGAAAGTAGAAGAGATCAGAAACAACAGTGAATAGAAGCGATCAGAAACAACAGTGAATAGAAGCGATCAGAAACAACAGTGAATAGAAGCGATCAGAAACAGCAGTGAATAGAAGCGATCAGAAACAACAGAAAGTAGAAGCGATCAGAAACAACAGTGAATAGAAGCGATCAGAAACAACAGTGAATAGAAGCGATCAGAAACAACAGTGAATAGAAGCGATCAGAAACAACAGAAAGTAGAAGAGATCAGAAACAACAGAAAGTAGAAGAGATCAGAAACAACAGAAAGTAGAAGAGATCAGAAACAACAGAAAGTAGAAGAGATCAGAAACAACAGAAAGTAGAAGATCAGAAACAACAGAAAGTAGAAGATCAGAAACAACAAAAGTAGAAGAGATCAGAAACAACAGAAAGTAGAAGAGATCAGAAACAACAGAAAGTAGAAGAGATCAGAAACAACAGTGAATAGAAGCGATCAGAAACAACAGAAAGTAGAAGCGATCAGAAACAACAGTGAATAGAAGCGATCAGAAACAACAGTGAATAGAAGCGATCAGAAACAGCAGTGAATAGAAGCGATCAGAAACAACAGTGAATAGAAGCGATCAGAAACAACAGTGAATAGAAGCGATCAGAAACAACAGTGAATAGAAGCGATCAGAAACAACAGAAAGTAGAAGCGATCAGAAACAGCAGTGAATAGAAGCGATCAGAAACAACAGTGAATAGAAGCGATCAGAAACAACAGTGAATAGAAGCGATCAGAAACAACAGAAAGTAGAAGCGATCAGAAACAACAGTGAATAGAAGCGATCAGAAACAGCAGTGAATAGAAGCGATCAGAAACAACAGAAAGTAGAAGCGATCAGAAACAGCAGTGAATAGAAGCGATCAAAAACAACAGTGAATAGAAGCGATCAGAAACAACAGTGAATAGAAGCGATCAGAAACAACAGAAAGTAGAAGAGATCAAAAACAACAGAAAGTAGAAGAGATCAGAAACAACAGAAAGTAGAAGCGATCAGAAACAACAGTGAATAGAAGCGATCAGAAACAACAGTGAATAGAAGCGATCAGAAACAGCAGTGAATAGAAGCGATCAGAAACAGCAGTGAATAGAAGCGATCAGAAACAACAGTGAATAGAAGCGATCAGAAACAACAGTGAATAGAAGCGATCAGAAACAGCAGTGAATAGAAGCGATCAGAAACAACAGAAAGTAGAAGAGATCAGAAACAACAGAAAGTAGAAGCGATCAGAAACAACAGTGAATAGAAGCGATCAGAAACAACAGAAAGTAGAAGCGATCAGAAACAACAGTGAATAGAAGCGATCAGAAACAACAGTGAATAGAAGCGATCAGAAACAACAGTGAATAGAAGCGATCAGAAACAGCAGTGAATAGAAGCGATCAGAAACAACAGTGAATAGAAGCGATCAGAAACAACAGTGAATAGAAGCGATCAGAAACAGCAGTGAATAGAAGCGATCAGAAACAACAGTGAATAGAAGCGATCAGAAACAACAGAAAGTAGAAGCGATCAGAAACAACAGTGAATAGAAGCGATCAGAAACAACAGAAAGTAGAAGCGATCAGAAACAGCAGTGAATAGAAGCGATCAGAAACAACAGTGAATAGAAGCGATCAGAAACAACAGAAAGTAGAAGCGATCAGAAACAGCAGAAAGTAGAAGCGATCAGAAACAACAGTGAATAGAAGCGATCAGAAACAACAGTGAATAGAAGCGATCAGAAACAACAGAAAGTAGAAGCGATCAGAAACAGCAGTGAATAGAAGCGATCAGAAACAACAGTGAATAGAAGCGATCAGAAACAGCAGTGAATAGAAGCGATCAGAAACAACAGAAAGTAGAAGCGATCAGAAACAACAGAAAGTAGAAGAGATCAAAAACAACAGAAAGTAGAAGAGATCAGAAACAACAGAAAGTAGAAGCGATCAGAAACAACAGTGAATAGAAGCGATCAGAAACAACAGTGAATAGAAGCGATCAGAAACAGCAGTGAATAGAAGCGATCAGAAACAACAGTGAATAGAAGCGATCAGAAACAACAGTGAATAGAAGCGATCAGAAACAGCAGTGAATAGAAGCGATCAGAAACAACAGTGAATAGAAGCGATCAGAAACACAGAAAGTAGAAGAGATCAGAAACAACAGAAAGTAGAAGATCAGAAACAACAGTGAATAGAAGCGATCAGAAACAACAGAAAGTAGAAGCGATCAGAAACAACAGTGAATAGAAGCGATCAGAAACAACAGTGAATAGAAGCGATCAGAAACAGCAGTGAATAGAAGCGATCAGAAACAACAGTGAATAGAAGCGATCAGAAACAACAGTGAATAGAAGCGATCAGAAACAGCAGTGAATAGAAGCGATCAGAAACAACAGAAAGTAGAAGCGATCAGAAACAGCAGTGAATAGAAGCGATCAGAAACAACAGTGAATAGAAGCGATCAGAAACAACAGTGAATAGAAGCGATCAGAAACAACAGAAAGTAGAAGCGATCAGAAACAACAGTGAATAGAAGCGATCAGAAACAACAGTGAATAGAAGCGATCAGAAACAACAGAAAGTAGAAGCGATCAGAAACAGCAGTGAATAGAAGCGATCAGAAACAACAGTGAATAGAAGCGATCAGAAACAACAGTGAATAGAAGCGATCAGAAACAACAGAAAGTAGAAGAGATCAAAACAACAGAAAGTAGAAGAGATCAGAAACAACAGAAAGTAGAAGCGATCAGAAACAACAGTGAATAGAAGCGATCAGAAACAACAGTGAATAGAAGAGATCAGAAACAACAGTGAATAGAAGCGATCAGAAACAGTGAATAGAAGCGATCAGAAACAACAGTGAATAGAAGCGATCAGAAACAACAGTGAATAGAAGCGATCAGAAACAGCAGTGAATAGAAGCGATCAGAAACAACAGAAAGTAGAAGAGATCAGAAACAACAGAAAGTAGAAGAGATCAGAAACAACAGTGAATAGAAGCGATCAGAAACAACAGAAAGTAGAAGAGATCAGAAACAACAGTGAATAGAAGCGATCAGAAACAACAGTGAATAGAAGCGATCAGAAACAACAGTGAATAGAAGCGATCAGAAACAGCAGTGAATAGAAGCGATCAGAAACAGCAGTGAATAGAAGCGATCAGAAACAACAGTGAATAGAAGCGATCAGAAACAGCAGTGAATAGAAGCGATCAGAAACAACAGTGAATAGAAGCGATCAGAAACAACAGAAAGTAGAAGCGATCAGAAACAACAGTGAATAGAAGCGATCAGAAACAACAGAAAGTAGAAGCGATCAGAAACAACAGTGAATAGAAGCGATCAGAAACAACAGTGAATTAGAAGCGATCAGAAACAACAGAAAGTAGAAGCGATCAGAAACAACAGAAAGTAGAAGCGATCAGAAACAACAAGAATAGAAGCGATCAGAAACAACAGTGAATAGAAGCGATCAGAAACAACAGAAAGTAGAAGCGATCAGAAACAACAGTGAATAGAAGCGATCAGAAACAACAGTGAATAGAAGCGATCAGAAACAGCAGTGAATAGAAGCGATCAGAAACAACAGAAAGTAGAAGCGATCAGAAACAACAGAAAGTAGAAGAGATCAAAACAACAGAAAGTAGAAGAGATCAGAAACAACAGAAAGTAGAAGCGATCAGAAACAACAGTGAATAGAAGCGATCAGAAACAACAGTGAATAGAAGCGATCAGAAACAACAGTGAATAGAAGCGATCAGAAACAACAGTGAATAGAAGCGATCAGAAACAACAGTGAATAGAAGCGATCAGAAACAACAGTGAATAGAAGCGATCAGAAACAACAGTGAATAGAAGCGATCAGAAACAACAGAAAGTAGAAGAGATCAGAAACAACAGAAAGTAGAAGCGATCAGAAACAACAGTGAATAGAAGCGATCAGAAACAACAGAAAGTAGAAGCGATCAGAAACAACAGTGAATAGAAGCGATCAGAAACAACAGTGAATAGAAGCGATCAGAAACAGCAGTGAATAGAAGCGATCAGAAACAACAGAAAGTAGAAGCGATCAGAAACAGCAGTGAATAGAAGCGATCAGAAACAACAGTGAATAGAAGCGATCAGAAACAGCAGTGAATAGAAGCGATCAGAAACAACAGAAAGTAGAAGAGATCAAAAACAACAGAAAGTAGAAGAGATCAGAAACAACAGAAAGTAGAAGCGATCAGAAACAACAGTGAATAGAAGCGATCAGAAACAACAGTGAATAGAAGCGATCAGAAACAACAGTGAATAGAAGCGATCAGAAACAACAGAAAGTAGAAGCGATCAGAAACAACAGAAATAGAAGAGATCAGAAACAACAGAAGTAGAAGAGATCAGAAACAACAGAAAGTAGAAGCGATCAGAAACAACAGAAAGTAGAAGAGATCAGAAACAACAGAAAGTAGAAGCGATCAGAAACAACAGAAAGTAGAAGCGATCAGAAACAACAGAAAGTAGAAGAGATCAGAAACAACAGTGAATAGAAGCGATCAGAAACAACAGAAAGTAGAAGCGATCAGAAACAACAGTGAATAGAAGCGATCAGAAACAACAGTGAATAGAAGCGATCAGAAACAGCAGTGAATAGAAGCGATCAGAAACAACAGTGAATAGAAGCGATCAGAAACAACAGTGAATAGAAGCGATCAGAAACAACAGTGAATAGAAGCGATCAGAAACAACAGAAGTAGAAGCGATCAGAAACAGCAGTGAATAGAAGCGATCAGAAACAACAGTGAATAGAAGCGATCAGAAACAACAGTGAATAGAAGCGATCAGAAACAACAGAAAGTAGAAGCGATCAGAAACAACAGTGAATAGAAGCGATCAGAAACAACAGAAAGTAGAAGCGATCAGAAACAGCAGTGAATAGAAGCGATCAGAAACAACAGTGAATAGAAGCGATCAGAAACAACAAAGTAGAAGCGATCAGAAACAGCAGTGAATAGAAGCGATCAGAAACAACAGTGAATAGAAGCGATCAGAAACAGCAGTGAATAGAAGCGATCAGAAACAACAGAAAGTAGAAGCGATCAGAAACAACAGAAAGTAGAAGAGATCAAAACAACAGAAGTAGAAGAGATCAGAAACAACAGAAAGTAGAAGCGATCAGAAACAACAGTGAATAGAAGCGATCAGAAACAACAGTGAATAGAAGCGATCAGAAACAACAGTGAATAGAAGCGATCAGAAACAACAGTGAATAGAAGCGATCAGAAACAACAGTGAATAGAAGCGATCAGAAACAGCAGTGAATAGAAGCGATCAGAAACAACAGAATAGAAGCGATCAGAAACAACAGAAAGTAGAAGAGATCAGAAACAACAGAATAGAAGAGATCAGAAACAACAGTGAATAGAAGCGATCAGAAACAACAGAAAGTAGAAGATCAGAAACAACAGTGAATAGAAGCGATCAGAAACAACAGTGAATAGAAGCGATCAGAAACAACAGTGAATAGAAGCGATCAGAAACAACAGAAAGTAGAAGCGATCAGAAACAGCAGTGATAGAGCGATCAGAAACAACAGTGAATAGAAGCGATCAGAAACAGCAGTGAATAGAAGCGATCAGAAACACAGAAAGTAGAAGAGATCAGAAACAACAGAAAGTAGAAGAGATCAGAAACAACAGAAAGTAGAAGCGATCAGAAACAACAGTGAATAGAAGCGATCAGAAACAACAGTGAATAGAAGCGATCAGAAACAACAGTGAATAGAAGCGATCAGAAACAACAGAAAGTAGAAGAGATCAGAAACAACAGAAAGTAGAAGAGATCAGAAACAACAGAAAGTAGAAGAGATCAGAACACAGAAAGTAGAAGAGATCAGAAACACAGAAAGTAGAAGAGATCAGAAACAACAGTGAATAGAAGCGATCAGAAACAACAGAAGTAGAAGAGATCAGAAACAACAGAAAGTAAGAGATCAGAAACAACAGTGAATAGAAGCGATCAGAAACAACAGAAATAGAAGCGATCAGAAACAACAGTGAATAGAAGCGATCAGAAACAACAGTGAATAGAAGCGATCAGAAACAACAGTGAATAGAAGCGATCAGAAACAACAGTGAATAGAAGCGATCAGAAACAACAGTGAATAGAAGCGATCAGACAACAGTGAATAGAAGCGATCAGAAACAACAGAAAGTAAAAGCGATCAGAAACAGCAGTGAATAGAAGCGATCAGAAACAACAGTGAATAGAAGCGATCAGAAACACAGTGAATAGAAGCGATCAGAAACAACAGAAAGTAGAAGCGATCAGAACACAGTGAATAGAAGCGATCAGAACAACAGAAAGTAGAAGCGATCAGAAACAGCAGTGAATAGAAGCGATCAGAAACAACAGTGATAGAAGCGATCAGAAACAACAGAAAGTAGAAGCGATCAGAAACAGCAGAAAGTAGAAGCGATCAGAAACACAGTGAATAGAAGCGATCAGAAACAACAGTGAATAGAAGCGATCAGAAACAACAGAAGTAGAAGCGATCAGAAACAGCAGTGAATAGAAGCGATCAGAAACAACAGTGAATAGAAGCGATCAGAAACAGCAGTGAATAGAAGCGATCAGAAACAACAGAAAGTAGAAGCGATCAGAAAAGCAGTGAATAGAAGCGATCAGAAACAACAGAATAGAAGAGATCAGAAACACAGTGAATAGAAGCGATCAGAAACAACAGAAAGTAGAAGAGATCAAAACAACAGAAAGTAGAAGAGATCAGAAACAACAGAAAGTAGAAGCGATCAGAAACAACAGTGAATAGAAGCGATCAGAAACAACAGTGAATAGAAGCGATCAGAAGCAGTGAATAGAAGCGATCAGAAACAGCAGTGAATAGAAGCGATCAGAAACAACAGTGAATAGAAGCGATCAGAAACAACAGTGAATAGAAGCGATCAGAAACAGCAGTGAATAGAAGCGATCAGAAACAACAGAAAGTAGAAGAGATCAGAAACAACAGAAAGTAGAAGAGATCAGAAACAACAGTGAATAGAAGCGATCAGAAACAACAGAAAGTAGAAGCGATCAGAAACAACAGTGAATAGAAGCGATCAGAAACAGTGAATAGAAGCGAAAAATCAGAAAAAAAGAACAGCAGTGAATAGAAGCGATCAGAAACAGCAGTGAATAGAAGCGATCAGAAACACAGTGAATAGAAGCGATCAGAAACAACAGAAAGTAGAAGCGATCAGAAACAGCAGTGAATAGAAGCGATCAGAAACAACAGTGATAGAAGGATCAGAAACACAGTGAATAGAAGCGATCAGAAACAACAGAATAGAAGCGATCAGAAACAACAGTGAATAGAAGCGATCAGAAACAACAGAAAGTAGAAGCGATCAGAAACAACAGTGAATAGAAGCGATCAGAAACAACAGTGAATAGAAGCGATCAGAAACAACAGTGAATAGAAGCGATCAGAAACAACAGAAGTAGAAAAGAAGCGATCAGAAACAACAGTGAGTAGAAGCGATCAGAAACAGCATGAATAGAGCGATCAGAAACAACAGAATAGAAGCGATCAGAAACAACAGAAAGTAGAAGCGATCAGAAACAACAGAAAGTAGAAGCGATCAGAAACAACAGTGAATAGAAGCGATCAGAAACAACAGAAAGTAGAAGAGATCAGAACACAGAAGTAGAAGAGATCAGAAACAACAGAAAGTAGAAGCGATCAGAAACAACAGTGAATAGAAGCGATCAGAAACAACAGTGAATAGAAGCGATCAGAAACAGCAGTGAATAGAAGCGATCAGAAACAGCAGTGAATAGAAGCGATCAGAAACACAGTGAATAGAAGCGATCAGAAACAACAGTGAATAGAAGCGATCAGAAACAACAGTGAATAGAAGCGATCAGAAACAACAGAAATAGAAGCGATCAGAAACAACAGAAAGTAGAAGAGATCAGAAACACAGTGAATAGAAGCGATCAGAAACAACAGAAAGTAGAAGAGATCAGAAACAACAGTGAATAGAAGCGATCAGAAACAACAGTGAATAGAAGCGATCAGAAACAGCAGTGAATAGAAGCGATCAGAAACAACAGTGAATAGAAGCGATCAGAAACAACAGTGAATAGAAGCGATCAGAAACAACAGTGAATAGAAGCGATCAGAAACAGCAGTGAATAGAAGCGATCAGAAACAACAGTGAATAGAAGCGATCAGAAACAACAGAAAGTAGAAGCGATCAGAAACAACAGTGAATAGAAGCGATCAGAAACAACAGAAAGTAGAAGCGATCAGAAACAACAGTGAATAGAAGCGATCAGAAACAACAGTGAATAGAAGCGATCAGAAACAACAGAATAGAAGCGATCAGAAACAACAGAAAGTAGAAGCGATCAGAAACAACAGTGAATAGAAGCGATCAGAAACAACAGTGAATAGAAGCGATCAGAAACAACAGTGAATAGAAGCGATCAGAAACAACAGTGAATAGAGCGATCAGAAACAACAGAAAGTAGAAGCGATCAGAAACAACAGTGATAGAAGCGATCAGAAACAACAGTGAATAGAAGCGATCAGAAACAACAGTGAATAGAAGCGATCAGAAACAACAGAAAGTAGAAGCGATCAGAAACAACAGTGAATAGAAGCGATCAGAAACAACAGTGAATAGAAGCGATCAGAAACAACAGAAAGTAGAAGCGATCAGAAACAGCAGTGAATAGAAGCGATCAGAAACAACAGTGAAATAGAAGCGATCAGAAACAACAGTGAATAGAAGCGATCAGAAACAACAGAAAGTAGAAGAGATCAAAAACACAGAAAGTAGAAGAGATCAGAAACAACAGAAAGTAGAAGCGATCAGAAACAACAGTGAATAGAAGCGATCAGAAACAACAGTGAATAGAAGCGATCAGAAACAACAGTGAATAGAAGCGATCAGAAACAGCAGTGAATAGAAGCGATCAGAAACAACAGTGAATAGAAGCGATCAGAAACACAGTGAATAGAAGCGATCAGAAACAACAGTGAATAGAAGCGATCAGAAACAACAGAAAGTAGAAGCGATCAGAAACACAGAAAGTAGAAGAGATCAGAAACAACAGTGATAGAAGCGATCAGAAACAACAGAAAGTAGAAGAGATCAGAAACAACAGTGAATAGAAGCGATCAGAAACAACAGTGAATAGAAGCGATCAGAAACAGCAGTGAATAGAAGCGATCAGAAACAGCAGTGAATAGAAGCGATCAGAAACAGCAGTGAATAGAAGCGATCAGAAACAACAGTGATAGAAGCGATCAGAAACAGCAGTGAATAGAAGCGATCAGAAACAACAGTGAATAGAAGCGATCAGAAACAACAGAAAGTAGAAGCGATCAGAAACAACAGTGAATAGAAGCGATCAGAAACAACAGAAAGTAGAAGCGATCAGAAACAACAGTGAATAGAAGCGATCAGAAACAACAGTGAATAGAAGCGATCAGAAACAACAGAAAGTAGAAGCGATCAGAAACAACAGAAATAGAAGCGATCAGAAACAACAGAATAGAAGCGATCAGAAACAACAGTGAATAGAAGCGATCAGAAACAACAGAAAGTAGAAGCGATCAGAAACAACAGTGAATAGAAGCGATCAGAAACAACAGTGAATAGAAGCGATCAGAAACAACAGTGAATAGAAGCGATCAGAAACAACAGAAAGTAGAAGCGATCAGAAACAACAGAAAGTAAGAGATCAGAAACAACAGAAGTAGAAGCGATCAGAAACAACAGAAAGTAGAAGCGATCAGAAACAACAGAAAGTAGAAGAGATCAGAAACAACAGAATAGAAGCGATCAGAAACAACAGAAAGTAGAAGCGATCAGAAACAACAGAAAGTAGAAGCGATCAGAAACAACAGAAAGTAGAAGAGATCAGAAACAACAGAAAGTAGAAGCGATCAGAAACAACAGTGAATAGAAGCGATCAGAAACAACAGTGAATAGAAGCGATCAGAAACAACAGTGAATAGAAGCGATCAGAAACAACAGTGAATAGAAGCGATCAGAAACAACAGTGAATAGAAGCGATCAGAAACAGCAGTGAATAGAAGCGATCAGAAACAGCAGTGAATAGAAGCGATCAGAAACACAGAAAGTAGAAGCGATCAGAAACAACAGAGTAGAAGCGATCAGAAACAACAGTGAATAGAAGCGATCAGAAACAACAGAAAGTAGAAGCGATCAGAAAAACAGTGAATAGAAGCGATCAGAAACAACAGTGAATAGAAGCGATCAGAAACAGCAGTGAATAGAAGCGATCAGAAACAACAGAAAGTAGAAGCGATCAGAAACAACAGTGAATAGAAGCGATCAGAAACAACAGTGAATAGAAGCGATCAGAAACAACAGTGAATAGAAGCGATCAGAAACAACAGAAAGTAGAAGAGATCAGAAACAACAGAAAGTAGAAGCGATCAGAAACAACAGAATAGAAGCGATCAGAAACAACAGTGTATAGAAGCGATCAGAAACAACAGTGAATAGAAGCGATCAGAAACAACAGTGAATAGAAGCGATCAGAAACAACAGAAAGTAGAAGAGATCAGAAACAACAGAAAGTAGAAGAGATCAGAAACAACAGAAAGTAGAAGAGATCAGAAACAACAGAGTAGAAGAGATCAGAAACAACAGAAAGTAGAAGAGATCAGAAACAACAGAAAGTAGAAGAGATCAGAAACAACAGAAAGTAGAAGAGATCAGAAACAACAGAAAGTAGAAGAGATCAGAAACAACAGTGAATAGAAGCGATCAGAAACAACAGAAAGTAGAAGCGATCAGAAACAACAGTGAATAGAAGCGATCAGAAACAACAGTGAATAGAAGCGATCAGAAACAGCAGTGAATAGAAGCGATCAGAAACAACAGTGAATAGAAGCGATCAGAAACAACAGTGAATAGAAGCGATCAGAAACAGCAGTGAATAGAAGCAATCAGAAACAACAGAAAGTAAAAGCGATCAGAAACAGCAGTGAATAGAAGCGATCAGAAACAACAGTGAATAGAAGCGATCAGAAACAACAGTGAATAGAAGCGATCAGAAACAACAGAAAGTAGAAGCGATCAGAAACAACAGTGAATAGAAGCGATCAGAAACAACAGAAAGTAGAAGCGATCAGAAACAGCAGTGAATAGAAGCGATCAGAAACAACAGTGAATAGAAGCGATCAGAAACAACAGAAAGTAGAAGCGATCAGAAACAGCAGAAAGTAGAAGCGATCAGAAACACAGTGAATAGAAGCGATCAGAAACAACAGTGAATAGAAGCGATCAGAAACAACAGAAAGTAGAAGCGATCAGAAACACAGTGAATAGAAGCGATCAGAAACAACAGTGAATAGAAGCGATCAGAAACAGCAGTGATAGAAGCGATCAGAAACAACAGAAAGTAGAAGCGATCAGAAACAGCAGTGAATAGAAGCGATCAGAAACAACAGTGATAGAAGCGATCAGAAACAGCAGTGAATAGAAGCGATCAGAAACAACAGAAAGTAGAAGAGATCAGAAACAACAGAAAGTAGAAGAGATCAGAAACAACAGAAAGTAGAAGCGATCAGAAACAACAGTGAATAGAAGCGATCAGAAACAACAGTGAATAGAAGAGATCAGAAGCAGTGAATAGAAGCGATCAGAAACAGCAGTGAATAGAAGATCAGAAACAACAGTGAATAGAAGCGATCAGAAACAACAGTGAATAGAAGCGATCAGAAACAGCAGTGAATAGAAGCGATCAGAAACAACAGAAAGTAGAAGAGATCAGAAACAACAGAAAGTAGAAGAGAAAGAAACAACAGTGAATAGAAGCGATCAGAAACAACAGAAAGTAAAGAGATCAGAAACAACAGTGAATAGAAGCGATCAGAAACAACAGTGAATAGAAGCGATCAGAAACAGCAGTGAATAGAAGCGATCAGAAACAACAGTGAATAGAAGCGATCAGAAACAACAGAATAGAAGCGATCAGAAAACAACAGAAAGTAGAAGCGATCAGAAACAACAGTGAATAGAAGCGATCAGAAACAACAGTGATAGAAGCGATCAGAAACAACAGTGAATAGAAGCGATCAGAAACAACAGAAAGTAGAAGAGATCAAAAACAACAAAAGTAGAAGATCAGAAACAACAGAAAGTAGAAGAGATCAGAAACAACAGAAAGTAGAAAGATCAGAAACAACAGAAGTAGAAGAGATCAGAAACAACAGAAAGTAGAAGCGATCAGAAACAACAGAAAGTAGAAGAGATCAGAAACAACAGAAAGTAGAAGAGATCAAAACAACAGAAGTAGAAGAGATCAGAAACAACAGAAAGTAGAAGAGATCAGAAACAACAGTGAATAGGCGATCAGAAACAACAGAAAGTAGAAGCGATCAGAAACAACAGTGAATAGAAGCGATCAGAAACAACAGTGAATAGAAGCGATCAGAAACAACAGTGAATAGAAGCGATCAGAAACAACAGTGAATAGAAGCGATCAGAAACAACAGTGAATAGAAGCGATCAGAAACAACAGTGAATAGAAGCGATCAGAAACAACAGAAAGTAGAAGCGAAAAAAAAGTGAATAGCAGAAACAGCAGTGAATAGAAGCGATCAGAACAACAGTGAATAGAAGCGATCAGAAACAACAGTGAATAGAAGCGATCAGAAACAACAGTGAATAGAAGCGATCAGAAACAACAGAATAGAAGCGATCAGAAACAGCAGTGAATAGAAGCGATCAGAAACAACAGAAAGTAGAAGCGATCAGAAACAGCAGTGAATAGAAGCGATCAGAAACAACAGTGAATAGAAGCGATCAGAAACAACAGTGAATAGAAGCGATCAGAAACAACAGAAAGTAGAAGAGATCAAAACAACAGAAAGTAGAAGAGATCAGAAACAACAGAAAGTAGAAGCGATCAGAAACAACAGTGAATAGAAGCGATCAGAAACAACAGTGAATAGAAAGATCAGAAAGCAGTGAATAGAAGCGATCAGAAACAGCAGTGAATAGAAGCGATCAGAAACAACAGTGAATAGAAGCGATCAGAAACAACAGTGAATAGAAGCGATCAGAAACAGCAGTGAATAGAAGCGATCAGAAACAACAGAAAGTAGAAGAGATCAGAAACAACAGAAAGTAGAAGAGATCAGAAACAACAGTGAATAGAAGCGATCAGAAACAACAGAAAGTAGAAGAGATCAGAAACACAGTGAATAGAAGCGATCAGAACAACAGTGAATAGAAGCGATCAGAAACAACAGTGAATAGAAGCGATCAGAAACAGCAGTGAATAGAAGCGATCAGAAACAGCAGTGAATAGAAGCGATCAGAAACAACAGTGAATAGAAGCGATCAGAAACACAGTGAATAGAAGCGATCAGAAACAACAGTGAATAGAAGCGATCAGAAACAACAGAAAGTAGAAGCGATCAGAAACAACAGTGAATAGAAGCGATCAGAAACAACAGAAAGTAGAAGCGATCAGAAACAGAGTGAATAGAAGCGATCAGAAACAACAGTGAATAGAAGCGATCAGAAACAACAGAAAGTAGAAGCGATCAAAACAACAGAAAGTAGAAGCGATCAGAAACAACAGTAATAGAAGCGATCAGAAACAACAGTGAATAGAAGCGATCAGAAACAACAGAAAGTAGAAGCGATCAGAAACAACAGTGAATAGAAGCGATCAGAAACAACAGTGAATAGAAGCGATCAGAAACAACAGTGAATAGAAGCGATCAGAAACAACAGAAATAGAAGCGATCAGAAACACAGAAAGTAGAAGCGATCAGAAACAACAGAAAGTAGAAGCGATCAGAAACAACAGAAAGTAGAAGCGATCAGAAACAACAGTGAATAGAAGCGATCAGAAACAACAGTGAATAGAAGCGATCAGAAACACAGTGAATAGAAGCGATCAGAAACAACAGTGAATAGAAGCGATCAGAAACAACAGTGAATAGAAGCGATCAGAAACAGCAGTGAATAGAAGCGATCAGAAACAACAGTGAATAGAAGCGATCAGAAACAACAGAAAGTAGAAGAGATCAGAAACAACAGAAAGTAGAAGCGATCAGAAACAACAGTGATAGAAGCGATCAGAAACAACAGAAGTAGAAGCGATCAGAAACAACAGTGAATAGAAGCGATCAGAAACAACAGTGAATAGAAGCGATCAGAAACAACAGTGAATAGAAGCGATCAGAAACAACAGTGAATAGAAGCGATCAGAAACAGCAGTGAATAGAAGCGATCAGAAACAACAGAAAGTAGAAGCGATCAGAAACAACAGTGAATAGAAGCGATCAGAAACAACAGAAAGTAGAAGCGATCAGAAACAACAGTGAATAGAAGCGATCAGAAACAACAGTGAATAGAAGCGATCAGAAACAACAGTGAATAGAAGCGATCAGAAACAACAGTGAATAGAAGCGATCAGAAACAACAGTGAATAGAAGCGATCAGAAACAACAGTGAATAGAAGCGATCAGAAACAGCAGTGAATAGAAGCGATCAGAAACAACAGTGAATAGAAGCGATCAGAAACAACAGAAGTAGAAGCGATCAGAAACAACAGAAAGTAGAAGCGATCAGAAACAACAGAAAGTAGAAGCGATCAGAAACAACAGAAATAGAAGCGATCAGAAACAACAGAAAGTAGAAGCGATCAGAAAAGCAGTGAATAGAAGCGATCAGAAACAACAGTGAATAGAAGCGATCAGAAACAACAGTGAATAGAAGCGATCAGAAACAACAGAAAGTAGAAGAGATCAAAAACAACAGAAAGTAGAAGAGATCAGAAACAACAGAAAGTAGAAGCGATCAGAAACAACAGTGAATAGAAGCGATCAGAAACAACAGTGAATAGAAGCGATCAGAAACAACAGTGAATAGAAGCGATCAGAAACAACAGAAAGTAGAAGCGATCAGAAACAACAGAAAGTAGAAGAGATCAGAAACAACAGAAAGTAGAAGCGATCAGAAACAACAGAAAGTAGAAGAGATCAGAAACAACAGTGAATAGAAGCGATCAGAAACAACAGAAAGTAGAAGCGATCAGAAACAACAGAAAGTAGAAGCGATCAGAAACAACAGTGAATAGAAGCGATCAGAAACAACAGTGAATAGAAGCGATCAGAAACAACAGAAAGTAGAAGCGATCAGAAACAACAGTGAATAGAAGCGATCAGAAACAACAGTGAATAGAAGCGATCAGAAACAGCAGTGAATAGAAGCGATCAGAAACAACAGAAAGTAGAAGCGATCAGAAACAGCAGTGAATAGAAGCGATCAGAAACAACAGTGAATAGAAGCGATCAGAAACAACAGTGAATAGAAGCGATCAGAAACAACAGAAAGTAGAAGAGATCAGAAACAACAGAAAGTAGAAGCGATCAGAAACAACAGTGAATAGAAGCGATCAGAAACAACAGAAAGTAGAAGCGATCAGAAACAACAGTGAATAGAAGCGATCAGAAACAACAGAAAGTAGAAGCGATCAGAAACAACAGTGAATAGAAGCGATCAGAAACAACAGTGAATAGAAGCGATCAGAAACAACAGAAAGTAGAAGCGATCAGAAACAACAGAAAGTAGAAGCGATCAGAAACAACAGTGAATAGAAGCGATCAGAAACAACAGTGAATAGAAGCGATCAGAAACAACAGAAAGTAGAAGCGATCAGAAACAGCAGTGAATAGAAGCGATCAGAAACAACAGTGAATAGAAGCGATCAGAAACAACAGTGAATAGAAGCGATCAGAAACAACAGAAAGTAGAAGCGATCAGAAACAGCAGTGAATAGAAGCGATCAGAAACAACAGTGAATAGAAGCGATCAGAAACAGCAGTGAATAGAAGCGATCAGAAACAACAGAAAGTAGAAGAGATCAAAAACAACAGAAAGTAGAAGAGATCAGAAACAACAGAAAGTAGAAGCGATCAGAAACAACAGTGAATAGAAGCGATCAGAAACAACAGTGAATAGAAGCGATCAGAAAGCAGTGAATAGAAGCGATCAGAAACAACAGTGAATAGAAGCGATCAGAAACAACAGTGAATAGAAGCGATCAGAAACAGCAGTGAATAGAAGCGATCAGAAACAGCAGTGAATAGAAGCGATCAGAAACAACAGAAAGTAGAAGAGATCAGAAACAACAGAAAGTAGAAGAGATCAGAAACAACAGTGAATAGAAGCGATCAGAAACAACAGAAAGTAGAAGAGATCAGAAACAACAGTGAATAGAAGCGATCAGAAACAACAGTGAATAGAAGCGATCAGAAACAGCAGTGAATAGAAGCGATCAGAAACAGCAGTGAATAGAAGCGATCAGAAACAGCAGTGAATAGAAGCGATCAGAAACAACAGAAAGTAGAAGCGATCAGAAACAGCAGTGAATAGAAGCGATCAGAAACAACAGTGAATAGAAGCGATCAGAAACAGCAGTGAATAGAAGCGATCAGAAACAACAGAAAGTAGAAGAGATCAAAAACAACAGAAAGTAGAAGAGATCAGAAACAACAGTGAATAGAAGCGATCAGAAACAACAGTGAATAGAAGCGATCAGAAACAACAGTGAATAGAAGCGATCAGAAACAACAGTGAATAGAAGCGATCAGAAACAACAGAAAGTAGAAGAGATCAGAAACAACAGAAAGTAGAAGAGATCAGAAACAACAGAAAGTAGAAGAGATCAGAAACAACAGAAAGTAGAAGAGATCAGAAACAACAGAAAGTAGAAGAGATCAGAAACAACAGAAAGTAGAAGAGATCAGAAACAACAGAAAGTAGAAGAGATCAGAAACAACAGAAAGTAGAAGAGATCAGAAACAACAGAAAGTAGAAGAGATCAGAAACAACAGAAAGTAGAAGATCAGAAACAACAAAAGTAGAAGAGATCAGAAACAACAGAAAGTAGAAGAGATCAGAAACAACAGAAAGTAGAAGAGATCAAAACAACAGTGAATAGAAGCGATCAGAAACAACAGAAAGTAGAAGCGATCAGAAACAACAGTGAATAGAAGCGATCAGAAACAACAGTGAATAGAAGCGATCAGAAACAGCAGTGAATAGAAGCGATCAGAAACAACAGTGAATAGAAGCGATCAGAAACAACAGTGAATAGAAGCGATCAGAAACAGCAGTGAATAGAAGCGATCAGAAACAACAGAAAGTAGAAGCGATCAGAAACAGCAGTGAATAGAAGCGATCAGAAACAACAGTGAATAGAAGCGATCAGAAACAACAGTGAATAGAAGCGATCAGAAACAACAGAAAGTAGAAGCGATCAGAAACAACAGTGAATAGAAGCGATCAGAAACAACAGAAAGTAGAAGCGATCAGAAACAGCAGTGAATAGAAGCGATCAGAAACAACAGTGAATAGAAGCGATCAGAAACAACAGTGAATAGAAGCGATCAGAAACAACAGAAAGTAGAAGCGATCAGAAACAGCAGTGAATAGAAGCGATCAGAAACAACAGTGAATAGAAGCGATCAGAAACAGCAGTGAATAGAAGCGATCAGAAACAACAGAAAGTAGAAGCGATCAGAAACAGCAGTGAATAGAAGCGATCAGAAACAACAGTGAATAGAAGCGATCAGAAACAACAGTGAATAGAAGCGATCAGAAACAACAGAAAGTAGAAGAGATCAAAACAACAGAAAGTAGAAGAGATCAGAAACAACAGAAAGTAGAAGCGATCAGAAACAACAGTGAATAGAAGCGATCAGAAACAACAGTGAATAGAAGCGATCAGAAACAGCAGTGAATAGAAGCGATCAGAAACAGCAGTGAATAGAAGCGATCAGAAACAACAGTGAATAGAAGCGATCAGAAACAACAGTGAATAGAAGCGATCAGAAACAGCAGTGAATAGAAGCGATCAGAAACAACAGAAAGTAGAAGAGATCAGAAACAACAGAAAGTAGAAGAGATCAGAAACAACAGTGAATAGAAGCGATCAGAAACAACAGAAAGTAGAAGAGATCAGAAACAACAGTGAATAGAAGCGATCAGAAACAACAGTGAATAGAAGCGATCAGAAACAACAGTGAATAGAAGCGATCAGAAACAGCAGTGAATAGAAGCGATCAGAAACAGCAGTGAATAGAAGCGATCAGAAACAACAGTGAATAGAAGCGATCAGAAACAGCAGTGAATAGAAGCGATCAGAAACAACAGAAAGTAGAAGCGATCAGAAACAGCAGTGAATAGAAGCGATCAGAAACAACAGTGAATAGAAGCGATCAGAAACAACAGTGAATAGAAGCGATCAGAAACAACAGAAAGTAGAAGCGATCAGAAACAACAGTGAATAGAAGCGATCAGAAACAACAGAAAGTAGAAGCGATCAGAAACAGCAGTGAATAGAAGCGATCAGAAACAACAGTGAATAGAAGCGATCAGAAACAACAGAAAGTAGAAGCGATCAGAAACAACAGAAAGTAGAAGCGATCAGAAACAACAGTGAATAGAAGCGATCAGAAACAACAGTGAATAGAAGCGATCAGAAACAACAGAAAGTAGAAGCGATCAGAAACAACAGTGAATAGAAGCGATCAGAAACAACAGTGAATAGAAGCGATCAGAAACAGCAGTGAATAGAAGCGATCAGAAACAACAGAAAGTAGAAGAGATCAGAAACAACAGAAAGTAGAAGAGATCAGAAACAACAGAAAGTAGAAGAGATCAGAAACAACAGAAAGTAGAAGAGATCAGAAACAACAGAAAGTAGAAGAGATCAGAAACAACAGTGAATAGAAGCGATCAGAAACAACAGTGAATAGAAGCGATCAGAAACAACAGAAAGTAGAAGAGATCAGAAACAACAGAAAGTAGAAGCGATCAGAAACAACAGTGAATAGAAGCGATCAGAAACAACAGAATGTAGAAGCGATCAGAAACAACAGTGAATAGAAGCGATCAGAAACAACAGTGAATAGAAGCGATCAGAAACAGCAGTGAATAGAAGCGATCAGAAACAACAGTGAATAGAAGCGATCAGAAACAACAGTGAATAGAAGCGATCAGAAACAGCAGTGAATAGAAGCGATCAGAAACAACAGAAAGTAGAAGCGATCAGAAACAGCAGTGAATAGAAGCGATCAGAAACAACAGTGAATAGAAGCGATCAGAAACAACAGTGAATAGAAGCGATCAGAAACAACAGAAAGTAGAAGCGATCAGAAACAACAGTGAATAGAAGCGATCAGAAACAACAGAAAGTAGAAGCGATCAGAAACAACAGTGAATAGAAGCGATCAGAAACAACAGAAAGTAGAAGCGATCAGAAACAGCAGTGAATAGAAGCGATCAGAAACAACAGTGAATAGAAGCGATCAGAAACAACAGTGAATAGAAGCGATCAGAAACAACAGAAAGTAGAAGCGATCAGAAACAACAGAAAGTAGAAGCGATCAGAAACAACAGAAAGTAGAAGCGATCAGAAACAACAGAAAGTAGAAGCGATCAGAAAAAGCAGTGAATAGAAGCGATCAGAAACAACAGTGAATAGAAGCGATCAGAAACAGCAGTGAATAGAAGCGATCAGAAACAACAGAAAGTAGAAGAGATCAAAAACAACAGAAAGTAGAAGAGATCAGAAACAACAGAAAGTAGAAGCGATCAGAAACAACAGTGAATAGAAGCGATCAGAAACAACAGTGAATAGAAGCGATCAGAAACAACAGTGAATAGAAGCGATCAGAAACAACAGTGAATAGAAGCGATCAGAAACAACAGAAAGTAGAAGCGATCAGAAACAACAGAAAGTAGAAGAGATCAGAAACAACAGAAAGTAGAAGCGATCAGAAACAACAGAAAGTAGAAGAGATCAGAAACAACAGTGAATAGAAGCGATCAGAAACAACAGAAAGTAGAAGCGATCAGAAACAGCAGAAAGTAGAAGCGATCAGAAACAACAGTGAATAGAAGCGATCAGAAACAACAGTGAATAGAAGCGATCAGAAACAACAGAAAGTAGAAGCGATCAGAAACAGCAGTGAATAGAAGCGATCAGAAACAACAGTGAATAGAAGCGATCAGAAACAGCAGTGAATAGAAGCGATCAGAAACAACAGAAAGTAGAAGCGATCAGAAACAGCAGTGAATAGAAGCGATCAGAAACAACAGTGAATAGAAGCGATCAGAAACAACAGTGAATAGAAGCGATCAGAAACAACAGAAAGTAGAAGAGATCAGAAACAACAGAAAGTAGAAGCGATCAGAAACAACAGTGAATAGAAGCGATCAGAAACAACAGTGAATAGAAGCGATCAGAAACAACAGTGAATAGAAGCGATCAGAAACAACAGAAAGTAGAAGAGATCAGAAACAACAGAAAGTAGAAGAGATCAGAAACAACAGAAAGTAGAAGAGATCAAAAACAACAGAAAGTAGAAGAGATCAGAAACAACAGAAAGTAGAAGCGATCAGAAACAACAGTGAATAGAAGCGATCAGAAACAACAGTGAATAGAAGCGATCAGAAACAACAGTGAATAGAAGCGATCAGAAACAACAGAAAGTAGAAGAGATCAGAAACAACAGAAAGTAGAAGAGATCAGAAACAACAGAAAGTAGAAGAGATCAGAAACAACAGAAAGTAGAAGAGATCAGAAACAACAGAAAGTAGAAGAGATCAGAAACAACAGTGAATAGAAGCGATCAGAAACAACAGTGAATAGAAGCGATCAGAAACAACAGAAAGTAGAAGAGATCAAAACAACAGAAAGTAGAAGAGATCAGAAACAACAGAAAGTAGAAGCGATCAGAAACAACAGTGAATAGAAGCGATCAGAAACAACAGTGAATAGAAGCGATCAGAAACAACAGTGAATAGAAGCGATCAGAAACAACAGAAAGTAGAAGAGATCAGAAACAGCAGTGAATAGAAGCGATCAGAAACAACAGTGAATAGAAGCGATCAGAAACAGCAGTGAATAGAAGCGATCAGAAACAACAGAAAGTAGAAGAGATCAAAAACAACAGAAAGTAGAAGAGATCAGAAACAACAGAAAGTAGAAGCGATCAGAAACAACAGTGAATAGAAGCGATCAGAAACAACAGTGAATAGAAGCGATCAGAAACAACAGTGAATAGAAGCGATCAGAAACAACAGAATGTAGAAGAGATCAGAAACAACAGAAAGTAGAAGAGATCAGAAACAACAGAAAGTAGAAGAGATCAAAAACAACAGAAAGTAGAAGAGATCAAAAACAACAGAAAGTAGAAGAGATCAGAAACAACAGAAAGTAGAAGCGATCAGAAACAACAGTGAATAGAAGCGATCAGAAACAACAGTGAATAGAAGCGATCAGAAACAACAGTGAATAGAAGCGATCAGAAACAACAGAAAGTAGAAGAGATCAGAAACAACAGAAAGTAGAAGAGATCAGAAACAACAGAAAGTAGAAGCGATCAGAAACAACAGTGAATAGAAGCGATCAGAAACAACAGAAAGTAGAAGCGATCAGAAACAACAGTGAATAGAAGCGATCAGAAACAACAGTGAATAGAAGCGATCAGAAACAGCAGTGAATAGAAGCGATCAGAAACAACAGTGAATAGAAGCGATCAGAAACAACAGTGAATAGAAGCGATCAGAAACAACAGAAAGTAGAAGCGATCAGAAACAACAGTGAATAGAAGCGATCAGAAACAACAGTGAATAGAAGAGATCAGAAACAGCAGTGAATAGAAGCGATCAGAAACAACAGTGAATAGAAGCGATCAGAAACAACAGTGAATAGAAGCGATCAGAAACAGCAGTGAATAGAAGCGATCAGAAACAACAGTGAATAGAAGCGATCAGAAACAACAGAAAGTAGAAGAGATCAGAAACAACAGAAAGTAGAAGCGATCAGAAACAACAGTGAATAGAAGCGATCAGAAACAACAGAAAGTAGAAGAGATCAGAAACAACAGTGAATAGAAGCGATCAGAAACAACAGTGAATAGAAGCGATCAGAAACAGCAGTGAATAGAAGCGATCAGAAACAGCAGTGAATAGAAGCGATCAGAAACAGCAGTGAATAGAAGCGATCAGAAACAACAGAAAGTAGAAGCGATCAGAAACAGCAGTGAATAGAAGCGATCAGAAACAACAGAAAGTAGAAGCGATCAGAAACAACAGTGAATAGAAGCGATCAGAAACAACAGTGAATAGAAGCGATCAGAAACAACAGTGAATAGAAGCGATCAGAAACAACAGTGAATAGAAGCGATCAGAAACAACAGTGAATAGAAGCGATCAGAAACAACAGTGAATAGAAGCGATCAGAAACAGCAGTGAATAGAAGCGATCAGAAACAACAGTGAATAGAAGCGATCAGAAACAACAGAAAGTAGAAGAGATCAAAAACAACAGAAAGTAGAAGAGATCAGAAACAACAGAAAGTAGAAGCGATCAGAAACAACAGTGAATAGAAGCGATCAGAAACAACAGTGAATAGAAGCGATCAGAAACAACAGTGAATAGAAGCGATCAGAAACAACAGTGAATAGAAGCGATCAGAAACAACAGAAAGTAGAAGCGATCAGAAACAACAGAAAGTAGAAGAGATCAGAAACAACAGAAAGTAGAAGCGATCAGAAACAACAGAAAGTAGAAGAGATCAGAAACAACAGTGAATAGAAGCGATCAGAAACAACAGAAAGTAGAAGCGATCAGAAACAGCAGAAAGTAGAAGCGATCAGAAAAAGCAGTGAATAGAAGCGATCAGAAACAACAGTGAATAGAAGCGATCAGAAACAACAGAAAGTAGAAGCGATCAGAAACAGCAGTGAATAGAAGCGATCAGAAACAACAGTGAATAGAAGCGATCAGAAACAGCAGTGAATAGAAGCGATCAGAAACAACAGAAAGTAGAAGCGATCAGAAACAGCAGTGAATAGAAGCGATCAGAAACAACAGTGAATAGAAGCGATCAGAAACAACAGTGAATAGAAGCGATCAGAAACAACAGAAAGTAGAAGAGATCAGAAACAACAGAAAGTAGAAGAGATCAGAAACAACAGAAAGTAGAAGCGATCAGAAACAACAGTGAATAGAAGCGATCAGAAACAACAGTGAATAGAAGCGATCAGAAACAACAGTGAATAGAAGCGATCAGAAACAACAGAAAGTAGAAGAGATCAGAAACAACAGAAAGTAGAAGAGATCAGAAACAACAGAAAGTAGAAGAGATCAGAAACAACAGAAAGTAGAAGCGATCAGAAACAACAGAAAGTAGAAGCGATCAGAAACAACAGAGAGTAGAAGCGATCAGAAACAACAGAAAGTAGAAGAGATCAGAAACAACAGTGAATAGAAGCGATCAGAAACAACAGTGAATAGAAGCGATCAGAAACAGCAGTGAATAGAAGCGATCAGAAACAACAGAAAGTAGAAGAGATCAAAAACAACAGAAAGTAGAAGAGATCAGAAACAACAGAAAGTAGAAGCGATCAGAAACAACAGTGAATAGAAGCGATCAGAAACAACAGTGAATAGAAGCGATCAGAAACAACAGTGAATAGAAGCGATCAGAAACAACAGAAAGTAGAAGAGATCAGAAACAGCAGTGAATAGAAGCGATCAGAAACAACAGTGAATAGAAGCGATCAGAAACAGCAGTGAATAGAAGCGATCAGAAACAACAGAAAGTAGAAGAGATCAAAAACAACAGAAAGTAGAAGAGATCAGAAACAACAGAAAGTAGAAGCGATCAGAAACAACAGTGAATAGAAGCGATCAGAAACAACAGTGAATAGAAGCGATCAGAAACAACAGTGAATAGAAGCGATCAGAAACAACAGAAAGTAGAAGAGATCAGAAACAACAGAAAGTAGAAGAGATCAGAAACAACAGAAAGTAGAAGAGATCAGAAACAACAGAAAGTAGAAGAGATCAAAAACAACAGAAAGTAGAAGAGATCAGAAACAACAGAAAGTAGAAGCGATCAGAAACAACAGTGAATAGAAGCGATCAGAAACAACAGTGAATAGAAGCGATCAGAAACAACAGTGAATAGAAGCGATCAGAAACAACAGAAAGTAGAAGCGATCAGAAACAACAGAAAGTAGAAGAGATCAGAAACAACAGAAATAGAAGAGATCAGAAACAACAGAAAGTAGAAGAGATCAGAAACAACAGAAAGTAGAAGCGATCAGAAACAGCAGTGAATAGAAGCGATCAGAAACAACAGTGAATAGAAGCGATCAGAAACAACAGTGAATAGAAGCGATCAGAAACAACAGAAAGTAGAAGCGATCAGAAACAACAGAAAGTAGAAGCGATCAGAAACAACAGAAAGTAGAAGCGATCAGAAACAACAGTGAATAGAAGCGATCAGAAACAACAGTGAATAGAAGCGATCAGAAACAACAGTGAATAGAAGCGATCAGAAACAACAGAAAGTAGAAGAGATCAGAAACAACAGAAAGTAGAAGCGATCAGAAACAACAGAAAGTAGAAGCGATCAGAAACAACAGAAAGTAGAAGCGATCAGAAACAACAGTGAATAGAAGCGATCAGAAACAACAGTGAATAGAAGCGATCAGAAACAACAGTGAATAGAAGCGATCAGAAACAACAGAAAGTAGAAGAGATCAGAAACAACAGAAAGTAGAAGAGATCAGAAACAACAGAAAGTAGAAGAGATCAGAAACAACAGAAAGTAGAAGAGATCAGAAACAACAGAAAGTAGAAGCGATCAGAAACAACAGTGAATAGAAGCGATCAGAAACAACAGTGAATAGAAGCGATCAGAAACAACAGTGAATAGAAGCGATCAGAAACAACAGAAAGTAGAAGAGATCAGAAACAACAGAAAGTAGAAGAGATCAGAAACAACAGAAAGTAGAAGCGATCAGAAACAACAGAAAGTAGAAGAGATCAGAAACAACAGAAAGTAGAAGCGATCAGAAACAACAGTGAATAGAAGCGATCAGAAACAGCAGTGAATAGAAGCGATCAGAAACAACAGAAAGTAGAAGAGATCAGAAACAACAGAAAGTAGAAGAGATCAGAAACAACAGAAAGTAGAAGCGATCAGAAACAACAGTGAATAGAAGCGATCAGAAACAACAGTGAATAGAAGCGATCAGAAACAACAGTGAATAGAAGCGATCAGAAACAACAGAAAGTAGAAGCGATCAGAAACAGCAGTGAATAGAAGCGATCAGAAACAACAGTGAATAGAAGCGATCAGAAACAGCAGTGAATAGAAGCGATCAGAAACAACAGAAAGTAGAAGAGATCAAAAACAACAGAAAGTAGAAGAGATCAGAAACAACAGAAAGTAGAAGCGATCAGAAACAACAGTGAATAGAAGCGATCAGAAACAACAGTGAATAGAAGCGATCAGAAACAACAGTGAATAGAAGCGATCAGAAACAACAGAATGTAGAAGAGATCAGAAACAACAGAAAGTAGAAGAGATCAAAAACAACAGAAAGTAGAAGAGATCAAAAACAACAGAAAGTAGAAGAGATCAAAAACAACAGAAAGTAGAAGAGATCAGAAACAACAGAAAGTAGAAGCGATCAGAAACAACAGTGAATAGAAGCGATCAGAAACAACAGTGAATAGAAGCGATCAGAAACAACAGTGAATAGAAGCGATCAGAAACAACAGAAAGTAGAAGAGATCAGAAACAACAGAAAGTAGAAGAGATCAGAAACAACAGAAAGTAGAAGAGATCAGAAACAACAGAAAGTAGAAGAGATCAGAAACAACAGAAAGTAGAAGAGATCAGAAACAACAGTGAATAGAAGCGATCAGAAACAACAGTGAATAGAAGCGATCAGAAACAACAGAAAGTAGAAGAGATCAGAAACAACAGAAAGTAGAAGCGATCAGAAACAACAGTGAATAGAAGCGATCAGAAACAACAGAAAGTAGAAGCGATCAGAAACAACAGTGAATAGAAGCGATCAGAAACAACAGTGAATAGAAGCGATCAGAAACAGCAGTGAATAGAAGCGATCAGAAACAACAGTGAATAGAAGCGATCAGAAACAACAGTGAATAGAAGCGATCAGAAACAGCAGTGAATAGAAGCAATCAGAAACAACAGAAAGTAAAAGCGATCAGAAACAGCAGTGAATAGAAGCGATCAGAAACAACAGTGAATAGAAGCGATCAGAAACAACAGTGAATAGAAGCGATCAGAAACAACAGAAAGTAGAAGCGATCAGAAACAACAGTGAATAGAAGCGATCAGAAACAACAGAAAGTAGAAGCGATCAGAAACAGCAGTGAATAGAAGCGATCAGAAACAACAGTGAATAGAAGCGATCAGAAACAACAGAAAGTAGAAGCGATCAGAAACAGCAGAAAGTAGAAGCGATCAGAAACAGCAGTGAATAGAAGCGATCAGAAACAACAGTGAATAGAAGCGATCAGAAACAACAGAAAGTAGAAGCGATCAGAAACAGCAGTGAATAGAAGCGATCAGAAACAACAGTGAATAGAAGCGATCAGAAACAGCAGTGAATAGAAGCGATCAGAAACAACAGAAAGTAGAAGCGATCAGAAACAGCAGTGAATAGAAGCGATCAGAAACAACAGTGAATAGAAGCGATCAGAAACAGCAGTGAATAGAAGCGATCAGAAACAACAGAAAGTAGAAGAGATCAAAAACAACAGAAAGTAGAAGAGATCAGAAACAACAGAAAGTAGAAGCGATCAGAAACAACAGTGAATAGAAGCGATCAGAAACAACAGTGAATAGAAGAGATCAGAAACAGCAGTGAATAGAAGCGATCAGAAACAGCAGTGAATAGAAGCGATCAGAAACAACAGTGAATAGAAGCGATCAGAAACAGCAGTGAATAGAAGCGATCAGAAACAGCAGTGAATAGAAGCGATCAGAAACAACAGAAAGTAGAAGAGATCAGAAACAACAGAAAGTAGAAGCGATCAGAAACAACAGTGAATAGAAGCGATCAGAAACAACAGAAAGTAGAAGAGATCAGAAACAACAGTGAATAGAAGCGATCAGAAACAACAGTGAATAGAAGCGATCAGAAACAGCAGTGAATAGAAGCGATCAGAAACAGCAGTGAATAGAAGCGATCAGAAACAGCAGTGAATAGAAGCGATCAGAAACAACAGAAAGTAGAAGCGATCAGAAACAGCAGTGAATAGAAGCGATCAGAAACAACAGAAAGTAGAAGCGATCAGAAACAACAGTGAATAGAAGCGATCAGAAACAGCAGTGAATAGAAGCGATCAGAAACAGCAGTGAATAGAAGCGATCAGAAACAACAGTGAATAGAAGCGATCAGAAACAACAGTGAATAGAAGCGATCAGAAACAACAGTGAATAGAAGCGATCAGAAACAGCAGTGAATAGAAGCGATCAGAAACAGCAGTGAATAGAAGCGATCAGAAACAACAGAAAGTAGAAGAGATCAGAAACAACAGAAAGTAGAAGAGATCAGAAACAACAGAAAGTAGAAGCGATCAGAAACAACAGTGAATAGAAGCGATCAGAAACAACAGTGAATAGAAGCGATCAGAAACAACAGTGAATAGAAGCGATCAGAAACAACAGTGAATAGAAGCGATCAGAAACAACAGAAAGTAGAAGCGATCAGAAACAACAGAAAGTAGAAGAGATCAGAAACAACAGAAAGTAGAAGCGATCAGAAACAACAGAAAGTAGAAGAGATCAGAAACAACAGTGAATAGAAGCGATCAGAAACAACAGAAAGTAGAAGCGATCAGAAACAGCAGAAAGTAGAAGCGATCAGAAAAACAGTGAATAGAAGCGATCAGAAACAACAGTGAATAGAAGCGATCAGAAACAACAGAAAGTAGAAGCGATCAGAAACAGCAGTGAATAGAAGCGATCAGAAACAACAGTGAATAGAAGCGATCAGAAACAGCAGTGAATAGAAGCGATCAGAAACAACAGAAAGTAGAAGCGATCAGAAACAGCAGTGAATAGAAGCGATCAGAAACAACAGTGAATAGAAGCGATCAGAAACAACAGTGAATAGAAGCGATCAGAAACAACAGAAAGTAGAAGAGATCAGAAACAACAGAAAGTAGAAGAGATCAGAAACAACAGAAAGTAGAAGCGATCAGAAACAACAGTGAATAGAAGCGATCAGAAACAACAGTGAATAGAAGCGATCAGAAACAACAGTGAATAGAAGCGATCAGAAACAACAGAAAGTAGAAGAGATCAGAAACAACAGAAAGTAGAAGAGATCAAAACAACAGAAAGTAGAAGAGATCAGAAACAACAGAAAGTAGAAGCGATCAGAAACAACAGAAAGTAGAAGCGATCAGAAACAACAGAAAGTAGAAGAGATCAGAAACAACAGAAAGTAGAAGCGATCAGAAACAACAGTGAATAGAAGCGATCAGAAACAACAGTGAATAGAAGCGATCAGAAACAGCAGTGAATAGAAGCGATCAGAAACAACAGAAAGTAGAAGAGATCAAAAACAACAGAAAGTAGAAGAGATCAGAAACAACAGAAAGTAGAAGCGATCAGAAACAACAGTGAATAGAAGCGATCAGAAACAACAGTGAATAGAAGCGATCAGAAACAACAGTGAATAGAAGCGATCAGAAACAACAGAAAGTAGAAGCGATCAGAAACAGCAGTGAATAGAAGCGATCAGAAACAACAGTGAATAGAAGCGATCAGAAACAGCAGTGAATAGAAGCGATCAGAAACAACAGAAAGTAGAAGAGATCAAAACAACAGAAAGTAGAAGAGATCAGAAACAACAGAAAGTAGAAGCGATCAGAAACAACAGTGAATAGAAGCGATCAGAAACAACAGTGAATAGAAGCGATCAGAAACAACAGTGAATAGAAGCGATCAGAAACAACAGAAAGTAGAAGAGATCAGAAACAACAGAAAGTAGAAGAGATCAAAAACAACAGAAAGTAGAAGAGATCAGAAACAACAGAAAGTAGAAGAGATCAAAAACAACAGAAAGTAGAAGAGATCAGAAACAACAGAAAGTAGAAGCGATCAGAAACAACAGTGAATAGAAGCGATCAGAAACAACAGTGAATAGAAGCGATCAGAAACAACAGTGAATAGAAGCGATCAGAAACAACAGAAAGTAGAAGAGATCAGAAACAACAGAAAGTAGAAGAGATCAGAAACAACAGAAAGTAGAAGAGATCAGAAACAACAGAAAGTAGAAGAGATCAGAAACAACAGAAAGTAGAAGCGATCAGAAACAGCAGTGAATAGAAGCGATCAGAAACAACAGTGAATAGAAGCGATCAGAAACAACAGTGAATAGAAGCGATCAGAAACAACAGAAAGTAGAAGAGATCAGAAACAACAGAAAGTAGAAGAGATCAGAAACAACAGAAAGTAGAAGCGATCAGAAACAACAGTGAATAGAAGCGATCAGAAACAACAGTGAATAGAAGCGATCAGAAACAAAAGTGAATAGAAGCGATCAGAAACAACAGAAAGTAGAAGAGATCAGAAACAACAGAAAGTAGAAGAGATCAAAACAACAGAAAGTAGAAAAGATCAAAAACAACAGAAAGTAGAAGCGATCAGAAACAACAGAAAGTAGAAGCGATCAGAAACAACAGAAAGTAGAAGCGATCAGAAACAACAGAAAGTAGAAGCGATCAGAAACAACAGTGAATAGAAGCGATCAGAAACAACAGTGAATAGAAGCGATCAGAAACAACAGTGAATAGAAGCGATCAGAAACAACAGAAAGTAGAAGAGATCAGAAACAACAGAAAGTAGAAGAGATCAAAAACAACAGAAAGTAGAAGAGATCAAAACAACAGAAAGTAGAAGAGATCAGAAACAACAGAAAGTAGAAGCGATCAGAAACAACAGTGAATAGAAGCGATCAGAAACAACAGTGAATAGAAGCGATCAGAAACAACAGTGAATAGAAGCGATCAGAAACAACAGAAAGTAGAAGAGATCAGAAACAACAGAAAGTAGAAGAGATCAGAAACAACAGAAAGTAGAAGAGATCAGAAACAACAGAAAGTAGAAGAGATCAGAAACAACAGAAAGTAGAAGAGATCAGAAACAACAGTGAATAGAAGCGATCAGAAACAGCAGTGAATAGAAGCGATCAGAAACAACAGAAAGTAGAAGAGATCAAAAACAACAGAAAGTAGAAGAGATCAGAAACAACAAAAAGTAGAAGCGATCAGAAACAACAGTGAATAGAAGCGATCAGAAACAACAGTGAATAGAAGCGATCAGAAACAACAGTGAATAGAAGCGATCAGAAACAACAGAAAGTAGAAGCGATCAGAAACAGCAGTGAATAGAAGCGATCAGAAACAACAGTGAATAGAAGCGATCAGAAACAGCAGTGAATAGAAGCGATCAGAAACAACAGAAAGTAGAAGAGATCAGAAACAACAGACAGAAAGTAGAAGAGATCAGAAACAACAGAAAGTAGAAGCGATCAGAAACAACAGTGAATAGAAGCGATCAGAAACAACAGTGAATAGAAGCGATCAGAAACAACAGTGAATAGAAGCGATCAGAAACAACAGAATGTAGAAGAGATCAGAAACAACGGAAAGTAGAAGAGATCAAAAACAACAGAAAGTAGAAGAGATCAAAAACAACAGAAAGTAGAAGAGATCAAAAACAACAGAAAGTAGAAGAGATCAGAAACAACAGAAAGTAGAAGCGATCAGAAACAACAGTGAATAGAAGCGATCAGAAACAACAGTGAATAGAAGCGATCAGAAACAACAGTGAATAGAAGCGATCAGAAACAACAGAAAGTAGAAGAGATCAGAAACAACAGAAAGTAGAAGAGATCAGAAACAACAGAAAGTAGAAGAGATCAGAAACAACAGAAAGTAGAAGAGATCAGAAACAACAGAAAGTAGAAGAGATCAGAAACAACAGTGAATAGAAGCGATCAGAAACAACAGTGAATAGAAGAGATCAGAAACAACAGAAAGTAGAAGAGATCAGAAACAACAGAAAGTAGAAGCGATCAGAAACAACAGTGAATAGAAGCGATCAGAAACAACAGAATGTAGAAGCGATCAGAAACAACAGTGAATAGAAGCGATCAGAAACAACAGTGAATAGAAGCGATCAGAAACAGCAGTGAATAGAAGCGATCAGAAACAACAGTGAATAGAAGCGATCAGAAACAACAGTGAATAGAAGCGATCAGAAACAGCAGTGAATAGAAGCAATCAGAAACAACAGAAAGTAAAAGCGATCAGAAACAGCAGTGAATAGAAGCGATCAGAAACAACAGTGAATAGAAGCGATCAGAAACAACAGTGAATAGAAGCGATCAGAAACAACAGAAAGTAGAAGCGATCAGAAACAACAGTGAATAGAAGCGATCAGAAACAACAGAAAGTAGAAGCGATCAGAAACAGCAGTGAATAGAAGCGATCAGAAACAACAGTGAATTGAAGCGATCAGAAACAACAGAAAGTAGAAGCGATCAGAAACAGCAGAAAGTAGAAGCGATCAGAAACAGCAGTGAATAGAAGCGATCAGAAACAACAGTGAATAGAAGCGATCAGAAACAACAGAAAGTAGAAGCGATCAGAAACAGCAGTGAATAGAAGCGATCAGAAACAACAGTGAATAGAAGCGATCAGAAACAGCAGTGAATAGAAGCGATCAGAAACAACAGAAAGTAGAAGCGATCAGAAACAGCAGTGAATAGAAGCGATCAGAAACAACAGTGAATAGAAGCGATCAGAAACAGCAGTGAATAGAAGCGATCAGAAACAACAGAAAGTAGAAGAGATCAAAAACAACAGAAAGTAGAAGAGATCAGAAACAACAGAAAGTAGAAGCGATCAGAAACAACAGTGAATAGAAGCGATCAGAAACAACAGTGAATAGAAGAGATCAGAAACAGCAGTGAATAGAAGCGATCAGAAACAGCAGTGAATAGAAGCGATCAGAAACAACAGTGAATAGAAGCGATCAGAAACAGCAGTGAATAGAAGCGATCAGAAACAGCAGTGAATAGAAGCGATCAGAAACAACAGAAAGTAGAAGAGATCAGAAACAACAGAAAGTAGAAGCGATCAGAAACAACAGTGAATAGAAGCGATCAGAAACAACAGAAAGTAGAAGAGATCAGAAACAACAGTGAATAGAAGCGATCAGAAACAACAGTGAATAGAAGCGATCAGAAACAGCAGTGAATAGAAGCGATCAGAAACAGCAGTGAATAGAAGCGATCAGAAACAGCAGTGAATAGAAGCGATCAGAAACAACAGAAAGTAGAAGCGATCAGAAACAGCAGTGAATAGAAGCGATCAGAAACAACAGAAAGTAGAAGCGATCAGAAACAACAGTGAATAGAAGCGATCAGAAACAACAGTGAATAGAAGCGATCAGAAACAGCAGTGAATAGAAGCGATCAGAAACAACAGTGAATAGAAGCGATCAGAAACAACAGTGAATAGAAGCGATCAGAAACAGCAGTGAATAGAAGCGATCAGAAACAGCAGTGAATAGAAGCGATCAGAAACAACAGAAAGTAGAAGAGATCAAAAACAACAGAAAGTAGAAGAGATCAGAAACAACAGAAAGTAGAAGCGATCAGAAACAACAGTGAATAGAAGCGATCAGAAACAACAGTGAATAGAAGCGATCAGAAACAACAGTGAATAGAAGCGATCAGAAACAACAGTGAATAGAAGCGATCAGAAACAACAGAAAGTAGAAGCGATCAGAAACAACAGAAAGTAGAAGAGATCAGAAACAACAGAAAGTAGAAGCGATCAGAAACAACAGAAAGCAGAAGAGATCAGAAACAACAGTGAATAGAAGCGATCAGAAACAACAGAAAGTAGAAGCGATCAGAAACAGCAGAAAGTAGAAGCGATCAGAAAAAGCAGTGAATAGAAGCGATCAGAAACAACAGTGAATAGAAGCGATCAGAAACAACAGAAAGTAGAAGCGATCAGAAACAGCAGTGAATAGAAGCGATCAGAAACAACAGTGAATAGAAGCGATCAGAAACAGCAGTGAATAGAAGCGATCAGAAACAACAGAAAGTAGAAGCGATCAGAAACAGCAGTGAATAGAAGCGATCAGAAACAACAGTGAATAGAAGCGATCAGAAACAACAGTGAATAGAAGCGATCAGAAACAACAGAAAGTAGAAGAGATCAGAAACAACAGAAAGTAGAAGAGATCAGAAACAACAGAAAGTAGAAGCGATCAGAAACAACAGTGAATAGAAGCGATCAGAAACAACAGTGAATAGAAGCGATCAGAAACAAAAGTGAATAGAAGCGATCAGAAACAACAGAAAGTAGAAGAGATCAGAAACAACAGAAAGTAGAAGAGATCAAAAACAACAGAAAGTAGAAGCGATCAAAAACAACAGAAAGTAGAAGAGATCAGAAACAACAGAAAGTAGAAGCGATCAGAAACAAAAGAAAGTAGAAGAGATCAGAAACAACAGAAAGTAGAAGAGATCAGAAACAACAGTGAATAGAAGCGATCAGAAACAACAGTGAATAGAAGCGATCAGAAACAGCAGTGAATAGAAGCGATCAGAAACAGCAGTGAATAGAAGCGATCAGAAACAACAGAAAGTAGAAGCGATCAGAAACAGCAGTGAATAGAAGTGATCAGAAACAACAGTGAATAGAAGCGATCAGAAACAACAGTGAATAGAAGCGATCAGAAACAACAGAAAGTAGAAGAGATCAGAAACAACAGAAAGTAGAAGAGATCAAAAACAACAGAAAGTAGAAGATATCAGAAACAACAGAAAGTAGAAGAGATCAAAAACAACAGAAAGTAGAAGAGATCAGAAACAACAGAAAGTAGAAGCGATCAGAAACAACAGTGAATAGAAGCGATCAGAAATAACAGTGAATAGAAGCGATCAGAAACAACAGTGAATAGAAGCGATCAGAAACAACAGAAAGTAGAAGAGATCAGAAACAACCGAAAGTAGAAGAGATCAGAAAAAACAGAAATTAGAAGAGATCAGAAACAACAGAAAGTAGAAGAGATCAGAAACAACAGAAAGTAGAAGCGATCAGAAACAGCAGTGAATAGAAGCGATCAGAAACAACAGTGAATAGAAGCGATCAGAAACAACAGTGAATAGAAGCGATCAGAAACAACAGAAAGTAGAAGAGATCAGAAACAACAGAAAGCAGAAGAGATCAGAAACAACAGAAAGTAGAAGCGATCAGAAACAACAGTGAATAGAAGCGATCAGAAACAACAGTGAATAGAAGCGATCAGAAACAAAGTGAATAGAAGCGATCAGAAACAACAGAAAGTAGAAGAGATCAGAAACAACAGAAAGTAGAAGAGATCAAAAACAACAGAAAGTAGAAGAGATCAAAAACAACAGAAAGTAGAAGAGATCAGAAACAACAGAAAGTAGAAGCGATCAGAAACAACAGAAAGTAGAAGAGATCAGAAACAACAGAAAGTAGAAGAGATCAGAAACAACAGTGAATAGAAGCGATCAGAAACAACAGTGAATAGAAGCGATCAGAAACAGCAGTGAATAGAAGCGATCAGAAACAACAGAAAGTAGAAGAGATCAAAAACAACAGAAAGTAGAAGAGATCAGAAACAACAGAAAGTAGAAGCGATCAGAAACAACAGTGAATAGAAGCGATCAGAAACAACAGTGAATAGAAGCGATCAGAAACAACAGTGAATAGAAGCGATCAGAAACAACAGAAAGTAGAAGAGATCAGAAACAGCAGTGAATAGAAGCGATCAGAAACAACAGTGAATAGAAGCGATCAGAAACAGCAGTGAATAGAAGCGATCAGAAACAGCAGAAAGTAGAAGAGATCAAAAACAACAGAAAGTAGAAGAGATCAGAAACAACAGAAAGTAGAAGCGATCAGAAACAACAGTGAATAGAAGCGATCAGAAACAACAGTGAATAGAAGCGATCAGAAACAACAGTGAATAGAAGCGATCAGAAACAACAGAAAGTAGAAGAGATCAGAAACAACAGAAAGTAGAAGAGATCAAAAACAACAGAAAGTAGAAGAGATCAGAAACAACAGAAAGTAGAAGAGATCAAAAACAACAGAAAGTAGAAGAGATCAGAAACAACAGAAAGTAGAAGCGATCAGAAACAACAGTGAATAGAAGCGATCAGAAACAACAGTGAATAGAAGCGATCAGAAACAACAGTGAATAGAAGCGATCAGAAACAACAGAAAGTAGAAGAGATCAGAAACAACAGAAAGTAGAAGAGATCAGAAACAACAGAAAGTAGAAGAGATCAGAAACAACAGAAAGTAGAAGAGATCAGAAACAACAGAAAGTAGAAGAGATCAGAAACAACAGTGAATAGAAGCGATCAGAAACAACAGAATAGAAGCGATCAGAAACAACAGAAAGTAGAAGAGATCAGAAACAACAGAAAGTAGAAGAGATCAGAAACAACAGAAAGTAGAAGAGATCAGAAACAACAGAAAGTAGAAGAGATCAGAAACAACAGAAAGTAGAAGAGATCAGAAACAACAGAAAGTAGAAGAGATCAGAAACAACAGAAAGTAGAAGAGATCAGAAACAACAGAAAGTAGAAGAGATCAGAAACAACAGAAAGTAGAAGAGATCAGAAACAACAGAAAGTAGAAGAGATCAGAAACAACAGAAAGTAGAAGAGATCAGAAACAACAGAAAGTAGAAGAGACTTAAATCAGAGAACACTTTCAACTTAGAATTTTGACCCGAAAACTCAGTTTCTGAGATGTTAAAACACAAGAGATGTAAACAAAAGTAATGTAAAGTAGATTGAAGTGAAGTGAAGTGAAATAAAGTAAAGTGAAGTAAAGAGAAGTGAATTCAAATGAAAGAAAGCATTGCATGTTTCTACTTTGACTGTGTAATGGAATGTTTGTTTACTTTGTTAACCGCAGCAGAATTATCTTTCAGAAAGTCACATTCTATTACGCCTATATACGCCATTAAAGAATCGTGTGCAACTAGCATCCAGACAGTGCCTGTATGTGTTAGCTTCCATATATTGCCTGTATGTGTTAGCTTCCATATAGTGCCTGTATGTGTTAGCTTCCATATATTGCCTGTATGTGTTAGCTTCCATATAGTGCCTGTATGTGTTAGCATCCATATAGTGCCTGTATGTGCTAGCTTCCATATAGTGCCTGTATGTGTTAGCATCCATATAGTGCCTGTATGTGTTAGCATCCATATAGGGCCTGTATGTGTTAGCATCCATATAGTGCCTGTATGTGCTAGCTTCCATATAGTGCCTGTATGTGCTAGCTTCCATATAGTGCCTGTATGTGCTAGCTTCCATATAGTACCCGTATGTGCTAGCTTCCATATAGTGCCTGTATGTGTTAGCATCCATATAGTGCCTGTATGTGCTAGCATCCATATAGTGCCTGTATGTGCTAGCTTCCATATAGTGCCTGTATGTGCTAGCATCCATATAGTGCCTGTATGTGCTAGCTTCCATATAGTGCCTGTATGTGCTAGCTTCCATATAGTGCCTGTATGTGCTAGCTTCCATATAGTGCCTGTATGTGTTAGCTTCCATATAGTGCCTGTATGTGTTAGCTTCCATACAGTGCCTGCATGTGTTAGCTTCCATATAGTGCCTGTATGTGTTAGCTTCCATATAGTGCCTGTATGTGTTAGCTTCCATATAGTGCCTGTATGTGTTAGCTTCCATATAGTGCCTGTATGTGTTAGCTTCCATATAGTGCCTGTATGTGCTAGCTTCCATATAGTGCCTGTATGTGCTTCGGTCAACACGCTGGTGTTGGAACAGTTTTTTTGTTGTTGCATGGAAGTGCGGTTAAGTCGAAGATAGATCGTGTCGCGGCCAATTCCGTTGTCTTTAAATGAGCTTTGTTCTTGAGAGATGCAAGATTAGCACTACAATCCAGAAAATTGCCATTTCCTTAGACCTTATTGACAAGAGGTAGGGTTCGATCCCAACTGACGGCTTCCGGTTCATCCAGCCTATAATGGGTATCGGAATTTTTTCTACGAAATTAAAGCGGCACGGGGGTAATACCGACCACATTACCCCAAAAATCATGTGCCGAATGTCTGTAAAATTTATGGTCACTAACACCATATTCCTTATAGGCCACTTGGCGTGACGGGGGCACTTTACTTTTATTTTTAGACCTTATTGCCTGAACTCTACAAGCACCACAGGGTCACCTTGCGGTTGATCCCATCTCACTGTGGGATACCAGAAAACGAGAGAGCGGACAATCTAGCAATGGAAGGGCGCAACAGGCATACAACCGGGTGCACGAGTTACATACCATTAGAAGAAACAGATAATCAAATCAATCTGAAGACCACAAGTCCCAAACCAGGGTGCCTTTCATAAGTTGAATAGATGGGAACAAGTTATTATTATAAGCCTCTGAACAGGGCACTATCGACTCCACAGTCACATGTATAAAACATTCAAGATCGGGACCTCAACTACACTGTGTATTGTTGACTGTGGAAACTCAAATGGCCCATTGATTGACTACAGACAAAACTAAGTGGACACTGTAAGAATTACATAAGATAGTAACATTCATACAGGAAACGCCATTAGATAGATAGATAGATAGATAGATAGATAGATAGATAGATAGATAGATAGATAGATAGATAGATAGATAGATAGATAGATAGATAGATAGATAGATAGATAGATAGATAGATAGATAGATAGATAGATAGATAGATAGATAGATAGATAGATAGATAGATAGATAGATAGATAGATAGATAGATAGATAGATAGATAGATAGATAGATAGATAGATAGATAGATAGATAGATAGATAGATAGATAGATAGATAGATAGATAGATAGATAGATAGATAGATAGATAGATAGATAGATAGATAGATAGATAGATAGATAGATAGACAGATAGACAGATAGACAGATAGATAGATATTAGAGCATTGGGAGAAGACAGCTTAGTATCTTACGCATGAACTAGGTTGCTTCCTTTGCCGGGTTAACACTTCTGGCGGTTGAAGATAATTCCTGAGAATGCGTGACGCAATTTTGGCGTGTAAGTTGTTGGAGTTCAATGAATGAGTTTAAGGTTAAAAGAACGCCATGAGCTCTGAGAAAAGCCTAGTCGCTAACTTACGCTACAGGTTGTAAGGAATGGCCAGCGGGTGTACATAATACGAACTACATAATTTAATTCCTTCATCAGATAACAAACTAGTACTAGTTCTCAAAGAATGAACATAACAAACAAGAGAATGAACATAACAAACAAGAGGATGAACATAACAAACAAGAGAATGAACATAACAAACAAGAGGATGAACATAACAAACAAGAGAATAAACATAACATACAAGAGAATGAACATAACAAACAAGAGAATGAACATAACAAACAAGAGAATGAACATAACAAACAAGAGAATAAACATAACATACAAGAGAATAAACATAACAAACAAGAGAATGAACATAACAAAAAAGAGAATGAACATAACAAACAAGAGAATGAACATAACAAACAAGAGAATAAACATAACATACAAGAGAATAAACATAACAAACAAGAGAATGAACATAACAAACAAGAGAATGAACATAACAAACAAGAGAATGAACATAACAAACAAGAGAATAAACATAACATACAAGAGAATAAACATAACAAACAAGAGAATGAACATAACAAACAAGAG
The DNA here is from genome assembly GCA_032433765.1 of Megaustenia siamemsis. Lineage (NCBI taxonomy): Eukaryota > Metazoa > Mollusca > Gastropoda > Stylommatophora > Ariophantidae > Megaustenia > Megaustenia siamemsis. The sequence goes on along the minus strand of JAVIAB010000106.1, from coordinate 79,146,455 downwards.
AATGAACATAACAAACAAGAGAATGAACATAACAAACAAGAGAATAAACATAACATACAAGAGAATAAACATAACAAACAAGAGAATGAACATAACAAACAAGAGAATGAACGTACCAAACAAGAGAATGAACATAACAAACAAGAGAATAAACATAACAAACAAGAGAATGAACATAACAAACAAGAGAATGAACATAACAAACAAGAGAATGAACATAACAAACAAGAGAATAAACATAACATACAAGAGAATAAACATAACATACAAGAGAATAAACATAACAAACAAGAGATTGAACATAACAAACAAGAGAATGAACATAACAAACAATAGAATAAACATAACAAACAAGAGAATGAACATAACAAACAAGAGAATGAACATAACAAACAAGAGAATAAACATAACATACAAGAGAATAAACATAACAAACAAGAGAATGAACATAACAAACAAGAGAATGAACATAACAAACAAGAGAATAAACATTACATACAAGAGAATAAACATAACAAACAAGAGAATGAACATAACAAACAAGAGAATGAACGTACCAAACAAGAGAATGAACATAACATGAACATAACAAACAAGAGAATGAACATAACAAACAAGGGAATTAAATTACTATGGAACTATAGCATCAATAAGATACAGTAGCAGAATGGTAAGTCCGTTCATCTCCTTTCCTGGTGATGCGGGCTCATTCATTAACTGTATCATTTTTTGGACCTGCGCGACTTTCACACAGGCCTTGAAAATGGGTAGTAGAGATGTTTCTGGTGGAAGAAGAACGTTTGGCATGACACCAAGTGCATCATTCATATATCTTTCTTATTGTAATGCATCGTATGAGCTTATCATCACATCAGTTACACACTCATGATATGTGCATCTTTTACCTAACTTGTTTATCAGTAACGTGTATGCTCATTAACATACCCTTAACTTAACTTGTTTTATCAGTAACGTCTATACTCATTAACATACCCATTACTTAACTTGTTTATCAGTGACGTGTATGCTCATTAATATACCCATTACTTAACTTGTTTATCAGTAACGTGTATGCTCATTAACATACCCATTACTTAACTTGTATATCAGTAACGAGTATACTCATTAACATACCCATTACTTAACTTGCATATCAGTAACGTGTATACTCATTGACATACCCATTACTTAACTAGTATATCAGTAACGTGTATACCCATAACATACCCGTTACTTAACCAGTATATCAGTAACGAGTATACTCATTAACATACCCATTACTTGACTTTGTCCACCACTAACGGTTAATCACGTACATGCACACTTGACATCGTAATAAGGTTCGCCAGAATGTGGCCAGAAGACGCACTGCAGAAATACAAAGCAGAATAGCTCAAGCCAAAATAGCATTTCAGAAAATGAAAAACGTCTTGAAATCTATGTCAAAAGAAGCGAGAAAAAGGATTCATCGGAGCTATATAGAACTAATTCTGACATATGAAAAGGAATCATGGACAGTAAACAAACAAATGAAAAGACGATTAGAGGCCACAGAGATTGGGTTTCTCAGAAGAATGTTGAAAGTTCCCTGGACAGCTAAAAAGACCATCGAGGAAATTCTCAAAGAGGCCAAGACAAAAAGGGAGCTCATAAGAAACATCAGAAAGAAACAATCAACATTTTTCGGGCACATCATGAGAAGAGGAAAGTTGGAATACTTGGTTACAAGTTGGAATACTACAACTGGCAAAATACAGGCAAAGAGAGATCGCGGACGACAAAGAGAGAAGGTAGCTTGGTGTCATGGCACGGAGAATAGTCAACACCAGAATTGATACAATCCACGGTGGATAGAGGATTGCGGAAGTACATGATCGCCTTCGCCAGCCGGAATAGCACATGATGATGATGAGATCAAGAGTATTTAAGAACAATACACAACAATGTCAAGCCATTGAAGGCTGCCGTCACGAAGTGAACATTGTTAGTGTCCAAAGTCAAGGACGTGACGGGGATTTGCGACCGGGTTTGTTTGTTGTAAGGGACATCATCGCTGCACACTGGACGAGCCCATAGGTGCTCCGATATCCCTCTTGAGAAAATCCGAGGAGAGTCCTGACCCATGTGTATGAACTTTGTAGCACGGCCTGGGAACCACGGTGTGGGTAGGCTTCTACTGACAACTTTACCCGGGCAGCGGCACATATTTATAGTTTACTCTTTTTTTCGAATTTTACGTGCCAATGATTCATTAACGTGAGCGAGTGCACACGGAACCTCCTCTCTATTGCCGTTATCCGAGATGGCTCTACATCGGATCTCACTACGCAAGAGATCAGGGGAGGCTAACGTCATCAAGAAACCACGGATTAACTTTTCCTGTTTTGGACAAATCACCACCGCTTCTGGTGAGCTTTGAACGAGGGTCCCTCCTAGCGTGAGGCCCAGGTCGTACCTCCAGACTACCCAGCCCCCTGGGTATGGACATCAGAAGTTTTGTGTTGACCACATCCTCATCTGGAGCCTCGGTGGCTGAGTGGTTAGTGTGTTCGCTTCCTAATAAGGAGGATCCGGGTTAGGTTTCCAGACGCGGCGGATTTTTTTTTTCGGACCGACAAGTCTCCAGGTTTCACCCAGCCTTTAAAAATGGGTGTCACAGATTTTTTTTTCTGGGAAGTAAAGACGGCCTGGCGTAATGCCGACCACTTCACCCAAAAAATGTGCCGTGGTCATAGAAAAATCTGGTCACTAACAACATATACCCCATACACCCAGCACGGCAGGGGAGGGAACGGCTTACACCTGTATCTATTATAAGCTGAGCATGATGGGAGCATTTCTAGTCTCAAACACAGCAGGACACCGACATTTAGGATCCGTGACCCAGGTGGACATTCCCTCTCCCTCTACTCTTCAGAATCATCTATAGCGTCAAGAAGCTAACTGGCCGACAACAACTTCTGATGATCAGATTACCTCTTCTTGCGAAGCTGTGTATACAAATATACATTATAAACTATAATCATAGTAACGATTATTGTTTGTATTAAAGTAGCCTTTACTTTACTTGTATCATGAGATCATGAGTGTTTGTTATTTATTATAAGATCACTGGGGTGTTCTATAGCCGGTATCGTGATTTGTAGTAGGTAATCGTGCTGTTTAGCAGGTATTGTTTCACAGACCAGGTAACGATGGCGTAGCAAATGTGATGTTTGCAGACAACACGAGTACAACACCATCATCATCATGTACCATACCGGTTGGCATCAGCGATCATGTCCCTCCACAGTCTTCTATCTACAGTTACTGCACCGTATCAGTTCTGTTGTTGACTGTTTTCCATGCCATGACACCAAGCTATCCAGTATTTTCTCTCTTTGTCGCCCGCGATCTCTCTTTCCTTTTATTTTGCCAGTTGTAACCAAGTATTCCAACTTTCCTCTTCTCATGATGTGCCCGAAAAATGTTGATTTCTTCTTTCTGATATTGTTAAAGAGCTTCCGTTTTGTGTTGGCCTCTTTGAGAACTTCCTCATTGGTCTCTTTATCTGTCCAGGGAACTTGCAACATTCTTCTGAGAAATCAGTACAACACCAAGGCTTGTCAAACACGGACAATTACAAATGCTTTTAAAATCACGCTTTACACGATCACTACCCACGACATGTTTTTGCTAGTTTCCGCCTTGTTAATAAATAATGTCATCTCCTATAGAAATTGCCAAGAATAACTTGTTAGCTTCTTTGTTGCGTCGCCATCATGCATGTCCTCGTCAGTAGATTCACAAACGTCCCTCGGGAAATGGGAGAGCTTCTCTACTCGTAATCCGACCTTGGCTGTTGGTCTTCCCAAAGAACAGGTTATTACGAGACCCTCTTGTATGAAGGGCAGTCATTACAGTTACATTAGATAGTAATTGCCAATAATGGCTGCGGTATTTAGAGCATAAATACCTGGTGAGTATTTATCAGTTAATTAAAATATTTCATGACAACAAAGAATTGATTCATTTATTTTTAAAATGAATTGCCCATGTCGAAAAGTGTTTTACAAAATTAAAAAAAAATGTTTTCCCCTCGGATAGGGCAAATATTTAAATTGTGAAAATTATTATTTTTGAATGCTTGTATGTCATTGTCACAGAGAGTTGGATGTGGTAAGAGATGGTCTAGGTTTGTTTTGAGACAGAGAGTTGGATGTGGTAGAAGATGGTCAAGGTTTGTTTAGTGACAAAGAGTTGGATGTGGTAGAAGATGGTCTAGGTTTGTTTTGTGACAAAGAGTTGTATGTGGTAATAGATGGTCTAGGTTTGTTTTGTGACAAAGAGTTGTATGTGGTAATAGATGGTCTAGGTTTGTTTTGTGACAAAGAGTTGGATGTGGTATAAGATGGTCTAGGTTTGTTTTGTGACAAAGAGTTGGATGTGGTAGAAGATGGTCTAGGTTTGTTTTGTGACAATAAGTTGGATGTGGTAAGAGGTGGTCTAGGTTTGTTTAGTGACAAAGAGTTGGATGTGGTAATAGATGGTCTAGGTTTGTTTTGTGACAAAGAGTTGGATGTGGTAAGAGATGGTCTAGGTTTGTTTGGTGACAAAGAGTTGGATGTGGTAGAAGATGGTCTAGGTTTGTTTTGTGACAAAGAGTTGGATGTGGTAGAAGATGGTCTAGGTTTGTTTTGTGACAAAGAGTTGGATGTGGTAAGAGATGGTCTAGGTTTGTTTGGTGACAAAGAGTTGGATGTGGTAGAAGATGGTCTAGGTTTGTTTGGTGACAAAGAGTTGGATGTGGTAGAAGATGGTCTAGGTTTGTTTTGTGACAAAGAGTTGGATGTGGTAAGAGATGGTCTAGGTTTGTTTAGTGACAAAGAGTTGGATGTGGTAATAGATGGTCTAGGTTTGTTTTGTGACAAAGAGTTGGATGTGGTAAGAGATGGTCTAGGTTTGTTTTGTGACAAAGAGTTGGATGTGGTAAGAGATGGTCTAGGTTTGTTTTGTGACAAAGAGTTGGATGTGGTAGAAGATGGTCTAGGTTTGTTTTGTGACAAAGAGTTGGATGTGGTAAGAGATGGTCTAGGTTTGTTTGGTGACAAAGAGTTGGATGTGGTAGAAGATGGTCTAGGTTTGTTTTGTGACAAAGAGTTGGATGTGGTAGAAGATGGTCTAGGTTTGTTTTGTGACAAAGAGTTGGATGTGGTAAGAGATGGTCTAGGTTTGTTTAGTGACAAAGAGTTGGATGTGGTAATAGATGGTCTAGGTTTGTTTTGTGACAAAGAGTTGGATGTGGTAAGAGATGGTCTAGGTTTGTTTTGTGACAAAGAGTTGGATGTGGTAGAATATGGTCTAGGTTTGTTTTGTGACAAAGAGTTGGATGTGGTAGAAGATGGTCTAGGTTTGTTTAGTGACAAAGAGTTGGATGTGGTAGAAGATGGTCTAGGTTTGTTTTGTGACAAAGAGTTGGATGTGGTAGAAGGTGGTCTAGGTTTGTTTTGTGACAAAGAGTTGGATCTGGTAGAATATGGTCTAGGTTTGTTTTGTGACAAAGAGTTGGATGTGGTAGAAGATGGTCTAGGTTTGTTTTGTGACAAAGAGTTGGAGTAGTAGAAGATGGTCTAGGTTTGTTTTGTGACAAAGAGTTGGATGTGGTAGAATATGGTCTAGGTTTGTTTTGTGAAAAAGAGTTGAAGTGGTAGAAGATGGTCTAGGTTTGTTTTGTGGCAAAGAGTTGGATCTGGCAGAATATGGTCTAGGTTTGTTTTGTGACAAAGAGTTGGATGTGGTAGAAGGTGGTCAACGTTTGTTTTGTGACAAAGAGTTGGATGTGGTAGAATATGATCTAGTATTGTTTTGTGACAAAGAGTTGGATGTGGTAGAATATGGTCTACGTTTGTTTTGTGACAAAGAGTTGGATCTGGTAGAATATGGTCTAGGTTTGTTTTGTGACAAAGAGTTGGATCTGGTAGAATATGGTCTAGGTTTGTTTTGTGACAAAGAGTTGAAGTGGTAGAAGATGGTCTAGGTTTGTTTTGTGACAAAGAGTTTGAGTGGTAGAAGGTGGTCAACGTTTGTTTTGTGACAAAGAGTTGGATGTGGTAGAATATGATCTAGTATTGTTTTGTGACAAAGAGTTGGATGTGGTAAGAGATGGTCTAGGTTTGTTTTGTGACAAAGAGTTGGATGTGGTAGAAGATGGTCTACGTTTGTTTTGTGACAAAGAGTTGGAGTGGTAGAAGATGGTCTAGGTTTGTTTTGTGACAAAGAGTTGGATCTGGTAGAATATGGTCTAGGTTTGTTTTGTGACAAAGTGTTTGATGTGGTAGAATATGGTCTAGGTTTGTTTTGTGACAAAGAGTTGGATCTGGTAGAATATGGTCTAGGTTTGTTTTGTGACAAAGAGTTGGATGTGGTAGAAGATGGTTTAGGTTTGTTTTGTGACAAAGAGTTGGATCTGGTAGAATATGGTCTAGGTTTGTTTTGTGACAAAGAGTTGGATGTGGTAGAAGGTGGTCTAGGTTTGTTTTGTGACAAAGAGTTGGATCTGGTAGAAGGTGGTCTAGGTTTGTTTTGTGACAAAGAGTAGGATGTGCTAGAAGATGGTCTAGGTTTGTTTTGTGACAAAGAGTTGGATGTAGTAGAATATGGTCTAGGTTTGTTTTGTGCAATAGTTATCAATATCTAGCAACTCTTTGGTATGTGATTGTAGCAACAGTGCTAACATTGTTTAGAATAACTGGATCTCTCGAACACTAGATCGCTCGCTTGTTATCCTTACATATCAACGTCACACATTGTGTGCTGCTCAAATACTCGTCTCTAAATTACCACACAAAAAGTAAATAAATAAAATTGAATGCAAATCATTATTATGTGCCATACCGTTTGGCGTAGGCGATCATGTCCTTCCACAATTATCGGTCCACAGTGTGTCGTATCAATTTTGTTGTTGACTGTTTTACATGCCATGACACCAATCTATTTTGTATTTTCTCTCTTTGTCGTCCACGATCTCTTTTTCTCTGTATTTTTCCTGCTGTGTCTATGTAGTTCAACCTTCTTCTTCCCATAATGTCGATTGTTTATGGTATTTTTAGGAGCTCTGTTTTGTTGAGAATTTCCCATTTGATTTTGTTTCGCTGTCCAGGTAACTCTTAACACTTTTCTAGAAATCCCATCTATGTACCCTCTAATCGTCTTCTCATTTGTTTGTCTACTGTCCATGATTCACTTCAATAGATCAGGATTGGTTTTATATAACACCGACAAACTCTTTATCTGATGAATAAATAAATAAACCCGTTGCTATGGAAATAGGAAAACTTCGATCTGACGAATAAAGAACATACATCAAGAAAACTCAAGTTAAATACAAGTTGAGATGTCATTGGAAGCGAGAACAGCGAGAGTTTTGCTCTAAGGTTATTTATTGAGTCCATTGCTTATAACATCATTAGGTGTGTGATGTTGTGTGTGTCACCTACCCATTGCCTTGATGGAGGAGTTTGTGAACATGTCTACTCCGATACTTGCGCCTTTATTTGAATTCATTGTACATTCTTTAATTGAATTCATTGTACATTCTTTATTTGAATTCATTGTAAATTCTTTATTTGAATTCATTGTACATTCTTTAATTGAATTCATTGTACATTCTTTATTTGAATTCATTGTACATTCTTTATTTGAATTCATTGTACATTCTTTATTTGAATTCATTCCACATTCAATTATTTTTTTGTTGACTTCCCCGTTCCGGTACATTTTAAAAATGTCATTCTTTTTGGTTCGGACTATTCTATTTTACTACTGTTTTGTTTCAGCTATTCTATTTTACTACTGTTTTGTTTCAGCTATTCTATTTTACTACTGTTTTGTTTCAGCTATTCTATTTTACTACTGTTTTGTTTCAGCTATTCTATTTTACTACTGTTTTGTTTCAGCTATTCTATTTTACTACTGTTTTGTTTCAGCTATTCTATTTTACTACTGTTTTGTTTCAGCTATTTTATTTTACTACTGATTTATTTCAACTATTCTATTTTACTACTGTTTTATTTCAACTATTTTATTTTACTACTGATTTATTTCAACTATTCTATTTTACTACTGTTTTATTTCAACTATTCTATTTTACTACTGTTTTTTTAACTATTCTATTTTACTACTGTTTTATTTCAACGATTCTATTTTACTACTGTTTTATTTCAACTATTCTATTTTACTACTGTTTTATTTCAACGATTCTATTTTACTACTGTTTTGTTTCAACGATTCTATTTTACTACTGTTTTATTTCAACTATTCTACTTTACTACTGTTTTATTTCAACTATTCTACTTTACTACTGTTTTATTTCAACTATTCTATTTTACTACTGTTTTATTTCGACTATTCTATTTTACTACTGTTTTATTTCAACTATTCTATTTTACTACTGTTTGTTTTCAACTACTCTATTTTACTATTGTTTTATTTCAACTATTCTATTTTACCTTTGTTTTATTTCAACTACTCTATTTTACTACTGTTTTATTTCAACTATTCTATTTTACTACTGTTTTATTTCAATTATTCTACTTTACTACTGTTTTATTTCAACTATTCTATTTTACTACTGTTTTATTTCAACTACTCTATTTTACTACTGTTTTATTTCAACTATTCTATTTTACTACTGTTTTATTTCAACTATTCTATTTTACTACTGTATTATTTGAACTATTCTATTTTACTACTGTTTTATTTCAACTATTCTATTTTACTACTGTTTTATTTCAACTATTCTATTTTACTACTGTTTTGTTTCAACTACTCTATTTTACTACTGTTTTATTTCAACTACTCTATTTTACTACTGTTTTATTTCAACTATTCTATTTTACTACTGTTTTATTTCAACTACTCTATTTTACTAATATCTTGTACCAACTATTATAGTTTACTATTATCTTGTACACCCGGGCCCTACCGGGGCCCGAAAGGAGAGTAAAGAATATCGGCGCTGTACCCTACCAGGCATGTTCTTAAGAGGCGAGAAAGGACGTTTTGGCATGGGACTGGCTATCCCATACTGCAAAAAAATAAGCCGAAAAAACTTCACAAACATGAACAAGTCAAAGAAAAGAAAAAAGTAAATCCGTCAAACAGGAAAGATAAAGGCTCTCTGTCTAAGAGACGTATGACGCAAGCCGGAGAAAGCCGTAAGGAGTCCGGGTTGCCGACTCACCCTTTGTCTACCAGGAAATCATCCAGAATTGGCACCTGGAATGTTCGTACCCTTAACGAACAAGGAAAAGCTGCACAGGTGGCAGCAGAAATGACAAACTACAAGATAGATATTCTGGGAATGTGTGAAACAAGATGGCTAGGAACGGGTAAAATAAAACTAAATACAGTAGAGATGATTTTATCATCATGACACCAGGAACCTGGAGCACAACATAGTGAAGGGGTAGCTATAATGCTATCAAGGAATGCACAGAAGACACTAATAGGATGGGAAGCAGTAGGACCAAGACTAATGAGAGCAACATTTAAAACAACCAAAAACATAATAAAATTACACATTATCCAATGCTATGCATCAACAACCAACGATAAGGATGATTTAGTTAAAGATGATTTATATAAACAGCTACAATATCAAAGGGATGAAAGACGAGCGAAGGATATTATAATCTAGATGGGAGACCTAAATGCTAAAGTAGGATCAGACAACAGAGGATTCGAAGAGATTATGGGAAAATATGGACTTGGAGATATAAACGAGAATGGAGAGATATTTGTGAATTTCTGCGCCCTTAATCAAGTGAGCCTAGGAGGAACAATATTCCAACATAAAAGAATACACAAAGCTACATGGGTGTCACCAGATCATAGAACGGAAAATCAAATTGATCACATATGTATTAATAATAAGTTTAAGTCATCCTTACAGGATGTAAAAGTATATAGAGGGGCAGATGTAGCTTCTGATCATCATCTTCTGATAGCCAAACTTAAAATTAAACTAAAGAGGTATACTACAACGAATAAGGATAGAAAGTATTTCAATGTAGGATTTCTTAAAGAACAAGGAATTAAAGATAAATTCGTAGTCACAATATCTAACAAATACCAAGTCCTCCAACAACTAGAAAATACAATAAATATAGAAGATCATTGGAAACAGGTAAAAGATATATGGAAAGAGACATGCGAAGAAACTTTGGGGAAAAGAGAATGCCAGAATAAGGCATGGATGACAGCAGAGACCCTGGATAAAATTAAAGAAAGAAGGAACAACAAAGCAGACACAAATAAATGCAAAACGAGAAGTAATAAAACCAAGACACAGTAAGCTTACACAGAGGTGAACAAAGTGAGAAGATGCATTAAAAGGGATAAGAGGAAATATATAGATGAACTAGCTAAAGAGGCAGAAGAAGCAGCAAATAAAGGGAATATCTCTCTCTCTCTCTCTCTCTCTCTCTCTCTCTCTCTCTCTGCGATCAGGGCTAACTATTATATGTTACTACTATCTTGTACCAACTATTATATGTTACTACTATCTTGTACCAACTATTATATGTTACTACTATCTCGTACCAACTATTATATGTTACTACTATCTTGTACCAACTATTATATGTTACTACTATCTTGTACCAACTATTCTATTTTACTACTATCTTGTACCAACTATTCTATTTTACTAATGTGTTGTTCCAACTATATATGCACGCATGCTATACACAATTATGTTTATGTTGGTGAGTGCACGTCTGTGTGTACAAGCATACGTAGCTTTATGTACATTTATGTTCTGACATAATTATGGTAACCCGACTGACAGCACTCGTGTCGAGTTAAAAAATATATGTTTGATGTTTTCTATTTCCGTGCCAGATGAGAGGGAATCGTGGGGGGCACGGTCGATGTATTGTTTGCTTATCAACAGGGATGTCACGCAACTCGTGCCGCATGGGTTGTCACCCGAGTGACACAGATCTGGTACCTAACGGATTCGACCCGCACAAAATCGAAGGTTGGAGATTTTGTGTGCACGTATTGGGAACACGAACGACAACTCATACACTTGTAAAGAGGTAAATTATGCCAGGACTGAGGAGTTGATTCCCCTTCACAATAAAGCGTAATTTATTTCATACACGGTATCTCTCAGGTCTCAGATTGTTTCCAGTCGTCTGTCTTTGCACCTCTCAAACTGCTAAGGCGTCTGTCTTTGCATCTCTCAAACTGTTAAGACGTCTGTCTTTGCATCTCTCAAACTGTTAAGACGTCTGTCTTTGCATCTCTCAAACTGTTAAGGCGTCTGTCTTTGCATCTCTCAAACTGTTAAGACGTCTGTCTTTGCATCTCTCAAACTGTTAAGACGTCTGTCTTTGCATCTCTCAAACTGTTAAGACGTCTGTCTTTGCATCTCTCAAACTGTTAAGACGTCTGTCTTTGCATCTCTCAAACTGTTAAGACGTCTGTCTTTGCATCTCTCAAACTGTTAAGACGTCTGTCTTTGCATCTCTCAAACTGTTAAGACGTCTGTCTTTGCATCTCTCAAACTGTTAAGACGTCTGTCTTTGCATCTCTCAAACTGTTAAGACGTCTGTCTTTGCATCTCTCAAACTGTTAAGACGTCTGTCTTTGCATCTTTCAAACTGTTAAGGCGTCTGTCTTTGCATCTCTCAAACTGTTAAAACGTCTGTTATGGCATCTCTCAAACTGTTAAGGCGTCTGTTCTTGCATCTCTCAAACTGTTAAGGCGTCTGTTCTTGCATCTCTCAAACTGTTAAGGCGTCTGTTCTTGCATATCTCAAACTGTTAAGGCGTCTGTTCTTGCATCTCTCAAACTGTTAAGACGTCTGTTCTTGCCTCTATCAAACTGTTAAAACGTCTGTTATGGCATCTCTCAAACTGTTAAGGCGTCTGTTCTTGCATCTATCAAACTGTTAAAACGTCTGTTATGGCATCTCTAAAACTGTTAAGGCGTCTGTTCTTGCATCTATCAAACTGTTAAGGCATCTGTTCTTGCATCTCTCAAACTGTTAAGACGTCTGTTCTTGCATCTATCAAACTGTTAAGACGTCTGTCTTTGCATCTCTCAAACTGTTAAGGCGTCAGTTCTTGCATCTCTCAAACTGTTAAGACGTCTGTTCTTGCATCTATCAAATTGTTAAGACGTCTGTTCTTGCATCTATCAAACTGTTAAGACGTCAGTTCTTGCATCTCTTAAGCTGCTAAGACGTCTGTTCTTGCATATATCAAACTGTTAAGACGTCTGTTCTTGCATCTATCAAACTGTTGAGACGTCTGTTCTTGCATCTATCAAACTGTTGAGACGTCTGTTCTTGCATCTCTCAAACTGTTGAGACGTCTGTTCTTGCATCTCTCAAACTGTTAAGACGTCTGTTCTTGCATCTCTCAAACTGTTGAGACGTCTGTTCTTGCATCTCTCAAACCGTTGAGACATCTGTTCTTGCATCTCTCAAACTGTTGAGACGTCTGTTCCTGCATCTCTCAAACTGTTGAGACGTCTGTTCTTGCATCTCTCAAACTGTTGAGACGTCTGTTCTTGCATCTCTCAAACTGTTGAGACGTATGTTCTTGCGTCTCTCAAACTGTTAAGACTTCTGTTCTTGCATCTCCCAAACTGTTGAGACGTCTGTTCTTGCAAAAACGTCTGTTTTGGTATCCTTCAGATTTTGTTGAGCCATATGTCTTGGTATCCCCGAGATTGTTGAACCGTCTGTATTAGTATCTCTGTGGGTGTTGACCCAACTATATTGGTATCTCTGTGGGTGTTGACCCAACTATATTGGTATCTCTGTGGGTGTTGACCCAACTATATTGGTATCTCTGTGGGTGTTGACCCAACTATATTGGTATCTCTGTGGGTGTTGACCCAACTATATTGGTATCTCTGTGAGTGTTGAACCATCTATATTGGTATCTCTGTGAGTGTTGAACCATCTATATTGGTATCTCTGTGGGTGTTGAACAAACTATATTGGTATCTCTGTGAGTGTTGAACCATCTATATTGGTATCTCTGTGAGTGTTGAACCATCTATATTGGTATCTCTGTGAGTGTTGAACCATCTATATTGGTATCTCTGTGGGTGTTGATCCAACTATATTGGTATCTCTGTGAGTGTTGAATCATCTATATTGGTATCTCTGTGAGTGTTGAGCAAACTATATTGGTATCTCTGTGAGTGTTGAACCAACTATATTGGTATCTCTGTGAGTGTTGAACCATCTATATTGGTATCTCTGTGAGTGTTGAACAAACTATATTGGTATCTCTGTGAGTGTTGAACCATCTATATTGGTATCTCTGTGAGTGTTGAAAAAAAAACTATATTGGTATCTCTGTGAGTGTTGAACCATCTATGTTGGTGTCTCTGTGAGTGTTGAACCATCTATATTGGTATCTCTGTGAGTGTTGAAAAAAAACTATATTGGTATCTCTGTGAGTGTTGAAAAAAAAACTATATTGGTATCTCTGTGAGTGTTGAACCATCTATATTGGTATCTCTGTGAGTGTTGAACCATCTATATTGGTATCTCTGTGAGTGTTGAACCATCTATATTGGTATCTCTGTGAGTGTTGAACCATCTATATTGGTGTCCCCGAGATTGTTGAACCATCTATTTTGGTATCTCTGTTAGTGTTGAACCATCTATATTGGTATCTCTGTGAGTGTTGAACCATCTATATTGGTATCTCTGTGAGTGTTGAAACATCTATATTGGTATCTCTGTGAGTGTTGAACCATCTATATTGGTATCTCTGTGAGTGTTGAGCCATCTATATTGGTATCTCTGTGAGTGTTGAACCATCTATATTGGTATCTCTGTGAGTGTTGAACCATCTATATTGGTGTCCCCGAAATTGTTGAACCATCTATATTGGTATCTCTGTGAGTGTTGAACCATCTATATTGGTGTCCCCGAAATTGTTGAACCATCTATATTGGTATCTCTGTGAGTGTTGAACCATCTATATTGGTATCTCTTAGACGTGTCCCACTTGTCTTGACATCTCACAGACCGTTGAGCCGCAATGAACACAACTCTCCGCGAAGCAAAGTCCTACATGCTGCAGAAACATACTCTCTAACAAAAACTAAACATATCAAGTTGAAGATACTAGAATCATCTGATATAAACAGCAGCCCTTTCTCCTGTGAACTCAGCATTCTCGTCTCGCTGTCAACAATCTTTTCCTACTCTCTGAATTCTGAAGTTATCTAAAGATTATCTAAAGACTATCTAAAGACCATCTAAAGATCTTCATCTTCCTCTAAACATGTCATATCCTTGCTACAGTGAGTCCAGCTATTGTCATCTGCAGATTAATTCTATAGACGGTTACTGTGCAGTTAGACTTGACTCATAGATATTTTTAGACTTGACTCATAGATATGTTTAGGCTTGACTCATATATATTTTTACGCTTGACTCATAGATATTTTTAGACTTGACTCATATATATTTTTACGCTTGACTCATAGATATTTTTAGGCTTGACTCATATATATTTTTAGGCTTGACTCATAGATATTTTTACTCTTGACTCATAGATATTTTTAGGCTTGACTCATATATATTTTTACTCTTGACTCATAGATATTTTTAGGCTTGACTTATATATATTTTTACTCTTGACTCATAGATATTTTTAGGCTTGACTCATATATATTTTTACTCTTGACTCATAGATATTTTTAGGCTTGACTCATATATATTTTTACTCTTGACTCATAGATATTTTTAGGCTTGACTTATATATATTTTTAGGCTTGACTCATAGATATTTTTAGGCTTGACTCATAGATATTTTTAGGCTTGACTCATATATATTTTTACGCTTGACTCATAGATATTTTTAGGCGTGACTCATAGATATTTTTAGCTGTTCTCCATTGGTCTGTTCCTGCAGTTTTTGTATCGTTTGACCAAACAACGACCAACTATATCTTAAGCCCAAGAACTGAAGGGATCACACAAAACCTGTGACTTTTTCAACATTGCGAGCAATGGCGGTTGTACGTAGACCGACGTCAGACGTCTGTACCAACATGGAAGCCTGTAGTGGGACGTACACTCCAATAAGGTATGGTGACAGCTTTACAAAAAAGGATCACAATAAAATACTGACGTTCCGGCCTATATGCCGTCTACATGCACATAATTTGTTGATGTTATTCTCGTTTTTTTTTTTTTTTGTAAAGAAGGCCGCATTTTGGCGGGAAACGTCAGTATTTTGTTGTGTTGCTTTTCTGTAAAACTGTAACCAAGAGGCTTATGGGAGTGAACGTTACAGCCTACTACTGGCTCATTGCTACCAGCTTTACCGCAGCTCTGAGATTATTTACCTGTTCCCAATACTAACATAGCCTGAAGACGTCACAAACTTTGAGGTTTTTCATGAAATCCCTCTCAGCCATGTTTAATATATGTTTATATTTGACTGTTTTAGCCAATAACCAAGGTGTGACATGTGCCAATCCCTCCAAGGACATGTGCCACTATCTCAAGGGTATAGCTGTTTGTGTGTAAGATAAAGCAATCGTGCCAACACCTCCAAGGACATGTGCCAACACCTCCAAGGACATGTGCCAACACCTCCAAGGACATGTGCCAACACCTCCAAGGACATGTGAACACACACCTCCAAGGACATGTGCCACTATCTCAAGGGTGTAACTGTTTGTTTGTAAGATAAAGCAATCGTGTCAACACCTCCAAGGACATGTGCCAACACCTGCAAGGACATGTGCCAACACCTCCAAGGACATGTGCCACTATCTCAAGTGTGCAACTGTTTGTTTGTAAGATAAAGCTATCGTGCCAACACCTCCAAGGACATGTGCCAACACCTCCAAGGGCATGTGCCAACACCTCCAAGGACATGTGCCAACACCTCCAAGGACATGTGCCACTATCTCAAGGGTGTAACTGTTTGTGTGTAAGATAAAGCAATCGTGCCTACAACAACCCATTACTTCTCAATACGTTATCTATTTGGGGACCTCGGTAGCCGAGTTGGAAAAACCACCCGACTGGACTACCGACGTTCGGACAACCCGTGTTCGATTCCCGCTGGGAGCAGTGTGAATTGTACTCGTGGTTGGAAAAAAAAAATACCTCCACGGTCGACCCAGCCGTTGGCAGAAATGGGTACCAGTGTATTATTACCCTGGGAAGGTGAGGAATGTCGTCTTGCATCTGAGTTTAGATGCTTCAGGCGACACTCTAAAGAAATCTCCGAACATTTCTGCATAGGCGGCCGAGCACACATGGGTGTAAACTCGCGAGCTAAAACGCCGGTTCAAGTCTCGTACTTTATTTACCTTGACCTTGACCTTATTTAACATGCATAGGTAAGGGTTGACACGTTTGAGTTGAGTATTCTAAGTTTAGCTTTCTTCCTAATATTTGTATTTCCATATTTTGTCCAGATTTTAAAATGTATATATAGAGAGAGCATCTGCATGCAAACAGTTCCATCATTAAAGAATATTGAACAATAAGAAGGTTTACTTAACATCACATCACAATGCACTTCGGGAACAGCTATAGATGTTTAATAACCTCAGCACTAACCTTCAAAACACCATTAACAAAGCAGACACATCTCCAACAAAGATTAACTCTCCACCATTTTCTATTTGGTCTCTACAGATCAGGTACACAATATTAGCTATGACCACTATATTACTGGGAGCCGTGATAGCTCAGTGGTTAGTGAACTGGACTAAAAAGGACAAGAGGTAGGGTTCGATCCCAATCGACGGCTTCCGGGTTCACCCAGCCTTAAATGGGTACCGGATTTTTTCTGGGAAAGTAAAGCAGCACAGGCGTAATACCGACCACATTACCCCAAAAATCATGTGCTGAAGGTCTGTAAAATTTATGAATACTAACACCATATTCCCTATACGCCACTTAGCATGATGGGGGCTCTTTACTTTACTTTTTCCTATATTACTCTTTGTTCATACCTGCCAAATATAGGTTGACATTGTTTGTTCAGAATCCTATATTCTCTCATTAATTTATTAAAACGGTCCAGGGCCGAACGATTTGACAGCAACAGCTTTCTCTGTGACGACGAAGATCCACTCAAGACAGAAAGACAGCCTCGTGATGTCTCATTTACTCCAATGTCAACCAATCATCTTTCTCCGCTGCTGATGACGTCAGCTGATGCCGGAAATATTTATTTTCCCACGCGATTGTTACATCTGACGTCATTTCTACGTCAACGTTTCTAGGAAAAATATCACAAAGGATCGGAAATACATTTTTGATCTGAGAGTTTGTATTCAGAGTCTGAGATTGTTAAATCACGACGGGAGTTTGTGTTCAGAGTCTGAGATTGTTAAATCACAACAGGAGTTTGTGTTCACAGTCTGAGATTGTTAAATCACAACAGGAGTTTGTGTTCAGAGTCTGAGATTGTTAAATCAAAACAGGACTTTGTGTTCAGAGTCTGAGATTGTTAAATCACAACAGGAGTTTGTGTTCAGAGTCTGAGATTGTTAAATCACAACAGGAGTTTGTGTTCAAAGTCTGAGATTGTTAAATCACGACAGGAGTTTGTGTTCAGAGTCTGAGATTGTTAACTCACGACAGGAGTTTGTGTTCAGAGTCTGAGATTGTTAACTCACGACAGGAGTTTGTGTTCAGAGTCTGAGATTGTTAACTCACGACAGGAGTTTGTGTTTACAGTCTAAGATTGTTAACTCACGACGGGAGTTTGTGTTCAGAGTCTGAGATTGTTATCTTATTTGTTGACCTTCTGCCAAGCCATTCTCTTGAGCTGTCTGGTATCTTTTCACTTGGCGTCCCTTTATCTCTTCGTCCCTCAATTTCTCCAGTTGTTACAATATATTCCAGCTGTTCTCTTCTCATTACATGGCCAAAAATGATGATTGTTTCTTCCTAATATTGTAAATTAGCTCTCTTTTTGTTTTGGCCTCTTTCAGAACATTTTCATTACTCAGCTTAGCTGTCCATGGTTTTCTCAATATTCTTCTGTAAAACCATATTTCTACAGACTCCAGTGATTTTCTTGTTTGTCGCCCTGTTGTATGTATATATATATATATCATAAATAACATTTAAAAAATCAATGTTAAATGACACATATTATATGGCTATGAAATTTGGAGAACAACAAAAATGACAATCACAAAGATACAGACCTTCATTAATGGATGCTTGCACGGAATATAGAAATATAAATAGCAGGACAAAACCACTAACTTAGAACTGCAGGAAAGTACCATGAAATTACTAGTGGACAAAGAGATACAACAAAGACTATGGAATAGAACACACACTGTGGAAGCCAACTGAGAGTATTACACGACAGTCCCTTTTTGGAATCTTAAGGAGAAGAGTGAAAGAGAAAGATTCAAATATTCTTGGGAAAAAACCAGATGCAAGCAGAGACGAAGATGATGGGGAAACATGGTACGATCTTAGAAGAAAGGCAAGAAACAGAATGGCTTGGAAAGTGTTTGTTGAAGACCTGTGCTCCACAGGGAATTGAAAGTGTTTGCAGAAGACCTTTGCTCCACGGGAAGATGAAAGTGTTTGCAGAAGACATTTGCTCCACGGGGAGATGCAAGTGTTTGCTGAAGACCTTTGCCCCACGGAGAGATGAAAGTTTTTGCAGAAGACATTTGCTCCACGGAGAGATGCACGGGTCTTTGCTGAAGACCCTTGCTCCACTGGGAGATGAAAGTGTTTGCTGAAGACCTTTGCTACACAGGGAGATGAAAGTGTTTGCTGAAGACCTTTGCTACACAGGGAGATGAAAGTGTTTGCTGAAGACCTTTGCTACACAGGGAGATGAAAGTGTTTGCTGAAGACCTTTGCTACACAGGGAGATGAAAGTGTTTGCTGAAGACCTTTGCTCCACTAAGAGATGAAAGTGTTTACTGAAGACCTTTGCTTCACTGAGAGATGAAAGTGTTTACTGAAGACCTTTGCTTCACGGGGAGATGAAAGAAAGAAGAAGCAGGTGGTCGACGCCTGAGAGTAATGACCAGGACCTGTTGCCCGTGGCGCGCAATGTGCTTTAGGGGCGCCAACGAGGATCTATCAATAAAAAAAACATTGAAACTATAAATACAATCTTGAAAAGGGCGCCGAAGTTCTGCTTGTCCATGGCGCCAGCAACCATAATGCTGCCTATAGTCATGACACATTCGGGACTACCTCCCTTGACACACTCGGGACTACCTCCCTTGACACATTCGGGACTACCTCCCTTGACACACTCGGGACTACCTCCCTTGACACATTCGGGACTACCTTCCTTGACACATTCGGGACTACCTCCCTTGACACATTCGGGACTACCTCCCTTGACACACTCGGGACTACCTCCCTTGACACACTCGGGACTACCTCCCTTGACACATTCGGGACTACCTTCCTTGACACACTCGGGACTACCTCCCTTGACACATACCGGGACTATCTCCCTTGACACATTCGGGACTACCTCCCTTGACACATTCGGGACTACCTCCCTTGACACATTCGGGACTACCTTCCTTGACACACTCGGGACTACCTTCCATGACACACTCGGGACTACCTTCCTTGACATATTCAGGTCGACCTCCCTTAACACACCCGGGACTACCTCCCTTAACACACTCGGGACTACCTCCCTTAACACACTCGGACTACCTAACTTGACACATTCGGGACTACCTCCCTTAACACACTCGGTACTACCTCCCTTAACACACTCGGGACTACCTCCCTTAACACACTCGGGACTACCTCCCTTGACACACTCGGGACTACCTCCCTTAACACACTCGGGACTACCTCCCTTGACACACTCGGGACTACCTCCCATGACACACTCGGGACTACCTCTCATGACACACTCGGGACTACCTCCCTTGACACACTCGAGACTACCTCCCTTTGAGAAACTCGGGACTACCTCCCTTGACACACTCGGGACTACCTCCCATGACACACTCGGGACTACCTCCCATGACACACTCGGGACTACCTCCCATGACACACTCGGGACTACCTCTCATGACACACTCGGGACTACCTCCCATGACACACTCGAGACTACCTCCCTTTGAGAAACTCGGGACTACCTCCCATGACACACTCGGGACTACCTCCCATGACACACTCGGAACTACCTTCCTTAGAGTGTCATGAAGCTAAAGGGTTTAAACACTTGCTGGACGGGTCCTCTTCGTATGATCAGATTACATCCTGCAGTGAAGCTCTGTATAAATAGTGTCCTATATAGGTCAAGGTAAAGTACGAGACTTGAATCGGCATCTTAGCACGCGATTTTTGACCCAAATGTGTTCTGCCGCCTATTCCGTAATGTTCGGAGACTTCTTGATAGTGTCGCTTCAAGCATCGAAACTCACAATGCGAGGTGGCATTCCTCACCTTCCCAGAGTACTACTGTGGTACCCATTTCTGCCAACGGCAGGGTCGACCGCGGATCTATTTTTTTCTTCCAAACACGAGTACAACTCACACTGCTTCCAGCGGGAATCGAACACGGGTTGTCCGAACGTCGGTAGCCCTGTCGGGTTGGTTCCAAACTAGACTACGGAGGCCCTCCGAGTTTCCTATTTACTCGTGAACTTCGGCGCCATTTTCACTGTATACTCGTATATATATATATATATATATATATATATATATATATATATATAATGTCATTCTGTTTTACACACACACACACACACACACACACACACACACACACACATATCATTCTGTTTTACAAACACACACACAGACACACATATGTACACAAGAGGTGAGATGCAGAATGGCTAAGACAAAAGCAGCTTTCCAAAAAAATGACGAAGATACAATCCATTTTTGACAATAGAAACAAGAAAAAGAGTTCTTATATGTTATGTAGAGCCAGTCTTAACATATGGATGTGAATCATGGACAATAGGACAACAAACAAGAAAATCACTGGAGTCTGTAGAAATATCAATTTACAGAAGAATGTCGAGAATACCATGGGCAGCTAAGAAGAGCAAAGAAAACGTTATGAAGAGGCCAAAGCAAAAAGAGAACTAATTTCCAATATTCGGAAGAAACAATCATCATTTTTTTGGGCCATGTAATGAGAAGAGAACAGCTGGAATATATTGCAACAACTGGAAAAATTGAGGGACGAAGAGACAGAGGGACGCAAAGAGAAAAGATACCAGACAGCTTAAGAGAATGGCTTGGCAGAAGGTCAACAACATAAATGATAAATAACTGTTGAGATCGAAAGTTGCGGAGAGACATGATCACCTACACCAGCAGGCCTGGTCATTGATGATGATGATGATGAGATGTATATATATATATATATAAAATGATACAATCGGAATATTGATATACTGATATCAATGATGAGGATACTTACAAGTACTAATGAAACATCATCGTGGACGCTTGAGTCGTTGGCAGGCGTGATGTAGTGGATCCATCATTGCTCCGTGGCACAAGTGGGTCTGATTACTCACGTGTCCTACTCCTCCTGCTGTACTCAGCGTTAACCTGAGCATACCTGGGCAATTGTTTGTCGACATTTAGCAGGTAATTTCGTGCCTTCGACTGGAATCGCAATCAATATCAGGTGAGGCTTAACGATGATTAGCGCTGGCATGCCAGTACTGACGACGTTAACTCCACGTAAGCGTGTCTATAGTGAGACCGTGCACTTACTTGTGTTTGATAATGATCACGGACTTACATGTTTCTGTCAAATTATAAGCTCATGTGATTGACAGGTATATTTTTATTGAGACAACTAACGATTGGGCGTTCATCTGACAGAAGGAAGTAGGTGAAATAAAGACAAGAGTTAATGATTAACTTGAAATAAAGCAGACAGCGTCACTTCGTTTCCACGTGCATATAGGTCAAGCCTTAATGAATACTAAACATTGCTCAAAACCCGTCATGCTTTGTAGCGTGTGAGGAACATGATGCTAGTCCCTCTTTTGTCCATGATTGTCGACATATATCAGGGATTGGTCAGTATTCATTCAGTTCGTTCTACTTGCATTAGAAAAAATCTGCTTCGTACAGAGCAACAAATCTTCACCTCAATCTCCACCTTTAGTGTAAGCTTGCTCAAGTCACTTCTTTGGCTTTAGCTCGACAGTTATCCCACATCATGGTTCACCAACACAAGACCGGTCCATCTGTCCCTCTCACAAGACCGGTCCATCTGTCCATCTGTACATCCTCACAATACCGGTCATCTGTCCACCCTTACGAGACCGGTCTATGTGTCCACCATTTACAAGGAAGCCTCACCCTGCTCGGTGGAGTTAAAACTCAATTAAAGAACAGAACGGAGACTTGACACCTCCATGCGCTGACAGGTTTGCATCAAACTCAATTAAAGAACAGAACGGAGACTTGACACCTCCATGCGCTGACAGGTTTGCATCAAACTCAATTAAAGAATAGAACGGAGACTTGACACCTCCATGCGCTGACAGGTTTGCATCAAACTCAATTAAAGAACAGAACGGAGACTTGACACCTCCATGCGCTGACAGGTTTGCATCAAACTCAATTAAAGAACAGAACGGAGACTTGACACCTCCATGCGCTGACAGGTTTGCATCAAACTCAATTAAAGAACAGAACGGAGACTTGACACCTTCATGCACTGACAGGTTTGCATCAAATTCAATTAAAGAACAGAACGGAGACTTGACACCTCCATGCGCTGACAGGTTTGCATCAAACTCAATTAAAGAACAGAACGGAGAGTTGACACCTTCATGCGCTGACAGGTTTGCATCAAACTCAACTCATCGACTATTGACAACATGCCCATTGCTGACGTCATCTTTATCTTTCAGATTTAATTAAGGTATCAAGAGCGAGGAAGTGTACCCTAACTAGTCTCACCTCCCACTCCACTACATTCTCGCTTCTGGCGACCAGCAGAGTAGTACGCAATGAATTGATAGCAATTTGTCACCCGTCTTTAAAAGGGCGTTAAATAGGCGTAGGTGCGTTGTGTTGTGGTTATATATGATTATGATTGTGGTTATGGAAGGCCCCAGCATCACTGTAAACGAATTAAAATCCATAATTGTTCAACCGCCCGTGTGTTGCCGCGTCACCACATGCAAGGTCAGACTTCAAATTAATGAATGACCAACAAGATTTCTTTACAACATTGCAAAGTTTATTCATACCTTCTTGTACTTGTTCAGACTGCTGGACTGACCCAGGAGAGCCTAACGGCTACCTCTGACTACACCTACTGATTGACTCTACTCTACTAAACGTTGTGTGTTCTTCTGCTCAGATTATGATAATCTCCGTTGACCGTTGAAGCTCTCTCAGGCTTATATATTCCCTTATTTTCTATCCCATGGTTCCTCCTTCAACCAATCCAATTCTGCCACTCTAACTTTCCCTTGTCTCCTAGTTACTACATATGACGTCATCTCTTTCACCCTTCTAGAAATGCAGACCGCACCATCTTGAACTTACGCACCCATGTTATATTTCCCCGTTTGCACACCTTCTACTGTCTTCTGGTTCACTACTACTTTATTATTACACGTGCCAGTGGAATCATCCGAATCAATATCTCATCGAGTATCCAAATAAAGAAAGGCAGCTGCAGTTCCCATCATAGTAGTCTCAGCATACGCCAAAAGACATCGGCGAGACCACACAAAAAGTGAACACAGCCATCTCTTTCTCGTCATACGATATTATCGTTAAGCGGAAGCAATCGGACTATCGAAACACGATCAATACGGATGAAATGCACAGCTCACGGTGTGCACAGCTCACGGTGTGCACAGCTCACGGTGTGCACAGAGCACTTAACTCAGTAGCTCCGGGTAGCAAACCGGACAAGATTGTGTAGTGGTTTGCACTAGAACTGTTATATTTCATTTCGGCCCAATACATCCGACTTCAGCACGGCATTCTTGAGTACAGGGTTGCCTTCCCTCTTCGATCCATACTCACTTAGCCAGACTAGACCGGTTGGTCTGTTTCTGGAGGCACCGCAAAGAGGTGGAGTAGAGTATAGATGGTTCTGGTTTACCGAATGATGTGAATAAGTACCGTAATGTTAAATTCTTCACGTCCCTACATGCTGCTATGTGACGTCGTTAACCTCTTACGCCTTTAACGCCTGTTCTTTGTAGGAAAGCGAATAGCAGGTGCCTGCTTCATCACAAGATAGTGGACATTGAAATCACGTTTGGATTTTACAAAATAGTTCTTTTCTATCGGCGTGATATAAAACACAAATCTTACTCGCTCAACACGTGACGACTGCACTGGACACTCGACTTTTATTCTCCAGTCTTATTTCTTGCCCCCACTTTCCCACCCACATACCCACCCCGTAACAGACCATCTAAATTAAATCATTCATTCATTTTCCTCTCGGCTTGAAGACAACACACAGGGCTGAAGTCATAGTTCTCTATGATTGAATGTTTACTGCTAGTTCTTGTAGTTCTTGGTTATTTCTTAGTCCAACAGTTGAGTCTGCCCTAGTATTGTTCTGAGTAGAGATTCTCTTGGTCTGCCTTGTTTTCTTTTACCTGATGGTTTCCACATGAATGCCTGACGGGAAAATGTTCTTCATTCCTTGGATGTTCTTCTTAATCGTTTGAACTCCGGTCAGAGCATAGGGCACTCTCAAGAGATCTCCACCCATTATAGGGCACTCTCAAGAGATCTCCACCCATTATAGGGCACTCTCAAGAGATCTCCACCCATTATAGGGCACTCTCAAGAGATTTCAACCCTTAATAGGGCACTCTCAAAATATATCCACCCAATATAGGACGCTCTCAAGAGATTTCAACCCTTAATAGGGCACTCTCAAGAGACCTCCACCCATTATAGGGCACTCACAAGAGATCTCAACCCATTATATGACACTCTCAAGAGATCTCCACCCATTATAGGACACTCACAAGAGATCTCAACCCATTATAGGACACTCTCAAGAGATCTCCACCCATTATAGGACACTCACAAGAGATCTCAACCCATTATAGGACACTCACAAGAGATCTCCACCCATTATAGGACACTCACAAGAGATCTCAACCCATTATAGGACACTCTCAAGAGATCTCAACCCATTATAGGACACTCTCAAGAGATCTCTACCCATTATAGGACACTCTCAAGAGATCTCCACCCATTATAAGACACTCTCAAGAGATCTCCACCCATTATAGGACACTCTCAAGAGATCTCCACCCATTATAGGACACTCTCAAGAGATCTCCACTCATTATAGGACACTCACAAGAGATCTCAACCCATTATAAGGCACTCACAAGAGATCTGAACCCAATCCAGTCTGGAGCAAGCATGGACAACTCTCGCCAGGATCTGCCAGCCCCTATCATTTCATCTTGTATGTTTCGTCGCCATGTCCTCATTGGCTGCCTCTTCTTCGTTTGCCATGTGGTGTCCATGCCAATCCTAGATGCGGATACATGGTTCGTTCCACTTGTAGAGCATGGCCTAGCCATTTCCAACGTCATCCTTTCACTTCTTTGTTGATGCTGTTAATGCCTGACCTTCTGGCGACTTCTTTGTTGATGCTGTTAATGCCTGACCTTCTGACGACTTCTTTGTTGATGTTGTTAATGCCTGACCTTCTGACGACTTCTTTGTTGATGCTGTTAATGCCTGACCTTCTGACGACTTCTTTGTTGATGCTGTTAATGCCTGACCTTCTGCCGACTTCTTTGTTGATGCTGTTAATGCCTGACCTTCTGCCGACTTCTTTGTTGATGCTGTTAATGCCTGACCTTCTGACGACTTCTTTGTTGATGCTGTTAATGCCTGACCTTCTGACGACTTCTTTGTTGATGCTGTTAATGCCTGACCTTCTGCCGACTTCTTTGTTGATGCTGTTAATGCCTGACCTTCTGCCGACTTCTTTGTTGATGCTGTTAATGCCTGACCTTCTGCCGACTTCTTTGTTGATGCTGTTAATGCCTGACCTTCTGCCGACTTCTTTGTTGATGCTGTTAATGCCTGACCTTCTGCCGACTTCTTTGTTGACGCTGTTAATGCCTGACCTTCTGACGACTTCTTTGTTGACGCTGTTAATGCCTGACCTTCTGACGACTTCTTTGTTGATGCTGTTAATGCCTGACCTTCTGGCGACTTCTTTGTTGATGCTGTTAATGCCTGACCTTCTGACGACTTCTTTGTTGATGCTGTTAATGCCTGACCTTCTGGCGACTTCTCTGTTGATGTTGTTAATGCCTGACCTTCTGACGACTTCTTTGTTCGCAATGTGCTGATCCCATCGGAATCTTCTTTAGTCAACGACCTTCAAGTCCTCTCAGTCGACTAATGTATGGTTCTTTCTCAACGTTCTTGCTGGATATAAGAGTAGGGGTTGCACATTGGATCACTGGCACACACGGTCTTGGTTAACTCCATTTGTGAAGGAGATAAGCACATATACTATAGGTAGTCGCCTGTACAGCTGCAGAAAGCAAAGAAAATAAACATACAATGATACTGAGCAGCCAAACCAGCGAAAAGACATCACAAGCTACAACGTTTCGGCAACAACCTTCATCAGGTTATGCACATTAAGCACACACTTTCGAGTTAGAATCATCATCATTGAGTGCCATCTCCGCATCGAAGGTTGGCCACCATGGAACACCATTGCAGTCTGTCTCTTGCTTTGATGGTGCAAGTTGTCATAGGGTGAATGGTCCATCTTTTGATGTTTCTCGTCCATGTTAATCTTGGTCTGCCTCTGCCTCTTTTACCTTGTATTTACCCTTCCAAGATTACTTTCAGTAGGCTGCTGTGTCTTTTAACATGACCCACAATTCTCATTTGTCTTGTTTGAATTGTTTATAGTTCTCTTTTCATTTTTAAAGACTTCATTGTTTTTTTTCTTTTCTTGCCATCCACTTCTTCATTTTCTTATATAAATATAAATCCATAATTTCAAAGGCTTCAATTCTCTGTTCCGTTTTCTTGTCTAATGTCCATGTTTCTGTACCATATAGGAATGTTGAGAAGATGTAACATTTTGTTATTCTTAGTTTTAGCCCTGGTGTTATTTGTTTTGATGTTAGTATGTTCTTCATGACATTAACATTACTTTTTGCCATTCCTAATCTTTTGTTTATTTCAGTTTTACATCTTCCATCACTGGTTATAGTATGTCCAAGGTAGTTGTAGTTCTGAACTGTCTCCAGGTCTACTCCTTCTAACTTTTATATCCACTTATACGTTTTGAGTATTTTCTTTGTTTATGATTATAATTTTAGTCTTTTATTCATACCTAATCCATATTTTTTGCTTGTCATGTTTATTTCATGAAGTCATTGTTGTAGGTCTTTAGGATTTCTCGCCAGTAGTAAAGTATCATCATGATATCTTAGGTTCTTGATTATCTTTCTGTTAATGTTAGAATAGAATAGTTAGAGTAGAATAGTTAGAGTAGAATGGTTAGAGTAGAATGGTTAGAGTAGAATGGTTAGAGTAGAATAGTTAGAGTAGAATAGGTAGAGTAGAATAGTTAGAGTAGAATAGCATAGTTAAAGTAGAATAGTTAGAATAGAATGGTTAGAGTAGAATAGTTAGAGTAGAATAGAATAGTTAGAGTAGAATAGTTAGAGTAGAATAGTTAGAGTAGAATGGTTAGAGTAGAATAGTTAGAGTAGAATGGTTAGAGTAGAATAGTTAGAGTAGAATGGTTAGAGTAGAATAGTTAGAGTAGAATAGTTAGAGTAGAATGGTTAGAGTAGAATAGTTAGAGTAGAATGGTTAGAGTAGAATGGTTAGAGTAGAATAGTTAGAGTAGAATAGTTAGAGTAGAATGGTTAGAGTAGAATGGATAGAGTAGAATAGTTAGAGTAGAATAGTTAGAGTAGAATGGTTAGAGTAGAATAGTTAGAGTAGAATGGTTAGAGTAGAATAGTTAGAGTAGAATGGTTAGAGTAGAATAGTTAGAGTAGAATGGTTAGAGTAGAATAGTTAGAGTAGAATGGTTAGAGTAGAATGGTTAGAGTAGAATAGTTAGAGTAGAATAGTTAGAGTAGAATGGTTAGAGTAGAATGGTTAGAGTAGAATAGTTAGAGTAGAATAGTTAGAGTAGAATAGTTAGAGTAGAATGGTTAGAGTAGAATGGTTAGAGTAGAATAGTTAGAGTAGAATAGTTAGAGTAGAATGGTTAGAGTTGAATAGTTAGAGTAGAATAGTTAGAGTAGAATAGTTAGAGTAGAATGGTTAGAGTAGAATAGTTAGAGTAGAATAGTTAGAGTAGAATAGTTAGAGGAGAATAGTTAGAGTAGAATGGTTAGAGTAGAATAGTTAGAGTAGAATGGTTAGAATAGAATGGTTAGAGTAGAATGGTACGAGTAGAATAGTTAGAGTAGAATGGTTAGAGTAGAATAGTTAGAGTAGAATGGTTAGAGTAGAATAGTTAGAGTAGAATAGTTAGAGTAGAATAGTCAGATTAGAATAGTTAGAGTAGAATAGTTAGAGTAGAATGGTACGAGTAGAATAGTTAGAGTAGAATAGTTAGAGTAGAATAGTTAGAGTAGAATGGTACGAGTAGAATAGTTATAGTAGAATGGTTAGAGTCGAATAGTTAGAGTAGAATAGTCAGAGTAGAATAGTTAGAGTAGAATAGTTAGAGTAGAATAGTTAGAGTAGAATAGTCAGAGTAGAATAGTTAGAGTAGAATAGTTAGAGTAGAATAGTTAGAGTGGAATAGTTAGAGTAGAATAGTCAGAGTAGAATGGTTAGAGTAGAATGGTTAGAGTAGAATGGTTAGAGTAGAATAGTTAGAGTAGAATAGTTAGAGTAGAATGGTTAGAGTAGAATAGTTAGAGTAGATAATAGACAATAAATAATAGATAATAGATAATAGACAATGGACAATAGATAATAGATAATAGATAATAGACAATAGATAATAGATAATAGATAATAGATAATAGATAATAGACAATATATAATAGACAATAGATAATAGATAATAGATAATAGATAATTGATAATAGACAATAGACAATAGACAATAGACAATAGACAATAGATAATAGACAATAGACAATAGATAATAGATAATAGATAATAGATAATAGATAATAGATAATAGA
The DNA here is from genome assembly GCA_032433765.1 of Megaustenia siamemsis. Taxonomy (NCBI): domain Eukaryota; kingdom Metazoa; phylum Mollusca; class Gastropoda; order Stylommatophora; family Ariophantidae; genus Megaustenia; species Megaustenia siamemsis. The sequence goes on along the minus strand of JAVIAB010000106.1, from coordinate 79,117,276 downwards.
CAATAGACAATTGATAATAGACAATAGATAATAGACAATAGACAATAGATAATAGATAATAGATAATAGATAATAGATAATAGACAATAGATAATAGATAATAGATAATAGATAATAGACAATAGATAATAGATAATTGACAATAGACAATCGACATAGACAAAAGACAATCCTACCTGCCTTATTGTCCATTAATCTTTTAATCAAACTCTAGTACGAAAATCCTGGCCACTGTTTCTTCTGCCATTTTGAAGATCTGTGTAGTTGTTGTGTATTCTGACTCTGAACTTTGAGCTTAATGTCTATAGTTTGTTATACCTGATGAAGGCTTTTGCTGAAACGTTGTAGCTTGTCTTATCTTTGTGTTGGTGTGGCTGCTCAATACCATTCTATGTTTATTTTCCCCATTTAATGAAACAAATCAACAAATGGAACAACATAAAAGGTCGTGTCCAGTTCGTGATTAGCAGGCGTGACGTCAGCCACGAACGCACTCCGACTAACTTGCATGCCTAAAGTCATCTTGATACTCAGTTATCGAGACCAACAAATCTCATTAAGCCTGGGATTATGATTAAATGTACCGTCACCATCGCTGTTACAGCCCTGCCATTACTACGACCTCCCTCTGGAGCCACCACTAATCATCACAGTGGCGGGTCTTCACAGTGGTGGCGTCAGTAAAGTAATGTTGGAGTCAGGCGTCTATGTTAACTGAATGGAATTAAGAATTGCATAGTTTCATGCAGGCAATAAAGAAGTCTGTATAGAGAAATGAAGACCAAAAAGTAGAGGTATTGATTTGAGGGGGCTGCATTCGATCCGGAAATAGAGTATTCGTCAAGTTTGGATATGATATATTTGTTATTTGTGGGTGTTGCTGAGGAGGAATCGAAGCTGGACTCGAGTATCAGTGGAAAAAGAAAAGTAATTGTGAGTCACAAGTACCGATTCTTCCAGCTCGTGTGTGGGTTTTTTCTTCGTGTCCTTGACCCTGGCCAGACAATGCAATAAACCACGTCAGACCATCGCCATCTATAAAAATAAGCCTGAGGGCTGAAAGGAAAATTCCACCAAACTAGCGTGACGTTTACGGTTGCAGGAACTGTTGACAACTAACGTCATTTTACCCACAACCACCACTGCTTGAAAAGCATCTCATCTTGGAAGGGAAAACACAAGGTAAAAGAGGCAGAGGCAGACCAAAGCTAATATGGACGAGTAACATAAAAAAAATGGACAAGTCAGCCTTTGACTGCACTATCTAAGCAAGAGACAGGGCAGAATGGCGCTCCATGGTAGCCAACCTCCGATGTGGAGACAGCACTCGATGATGATGATGACGTTTGGGTGTAATAATAGTAATGTATTTTATATTTGAAGCAACAAAATAAATAAATGTTGATATGGAAGGTTCTTCTACATTCCATTAAAATCTGCAATCTTTGTTTGATGTCTGGCAGACATGTTTGACCCGTATTGATCTTTCATCTGGGCGTCTCCGTCGCGCATGCGTACACCTAATATTCTGACCGTGAGGCCCCAATCGCTTACTCACACGCGGATCGATAAGGATAATTACTGGGACAACCACCTTTGCCCGTCCCGTTTCTCTCTACCTCTCCTGCTTTGAGCCTGCCGTGTTCCAGGTTTGTCCAGGCATTAACTGTCAGGCACCGCGCGTGCATTACCATTTCCCAGACCTGTTGGTTCCGGAGTCCCCGAACGTGTGTTTGTTTGTGTGTGCGTGTGTGTGTGTGTGCATGTCGTTGTTGTGATCTCACAGGTCGCAAGGTGTCGGCGCCACGGTCGGGAGCTGCGTCATAAACACAGATTCCAGGCTCCCAGAAAGTCGATCTGCGACTGCTCAGTGAAGGTGTAACATCACCAAGCAGGTATGTAGATTATTAGTAAAAGTAGATGTTTGCTAAACACTTAGTGCCGTAGATATTAGAAGATATATTAGATATTAGTAGATATTAGATCATGTGCCGTCGAGTGTTGATGTACAAACATCCGTAGAGTGTTGATGTACAAACATCCGTAGAGTGTTGATGTACAAACATCCGTACATGAGTTGATCTTATGATGTTTCTCAATATACCTTAGTTTATTCGCGCTCTCTCTCTCTCTCTCTCTCTCTCTCTCTCTCTCTAGTTTCTCTTATACCTTAGTTTATTCTCTCTCTCTCTCTCTCTAGTTTCTCTTATACCTTAGTTTATTCTCTCTCTCTCTCTCTCTCTCTCTCTCTCTAGTTTCTCTCTATACCTTAGTTTATTCTCTCTCTCTCTCTCTCTAGTTTCTCTTATACCTTAGTTTATTCTCTCTCTCTCTCTCTCTCTAGTTTCTCTTATACCTTAGTTTATTCTCTCTCTCTCTCTCTAGTTTCTATTATACCTTAGTTATTCTCTCTCTCTCTCTCTCTCTCTCTAGTTTCTCTTATACCTTAGTTATTCTCTCTCTCTCTCTAGTTTCTCTTATACCTTAGTTTATTCTCTCTCTATCCGTTGCTTCAAACATTTTTTCCCACACATCAAAATACCGTTTCCTTTTAAAATTAAATCAAAATAAAATTTCCTTCTAAAGTGACATACAAATGTCATTTCTTTAAAACGAAATGACCAGAAAACATTATATTTCAAACATGACATCATAACACCTTTTCTCTCAAATGAATTCAAAATACCTTTTCTTCAAACGTGAATTCAAATACCTTTTCTCCCTAACAAGTCATCACAATACCTTCGTTGTCCTGCATTACTCACAGAGCTCAAGGCAAGCGCTGAGTGGTTTTAGTCTGT